>VXBI01014351.1:380989-404591 GCA_013397375.1 Toxostoma redivivum
GCGTTCCCAGATCCCTGTGCTCCAGGGTCCCCGTGTTCCCGGCGGTCCCGTACCTCCCGCAGCGCCGTTCGGAATCCCCGCGCCGCTGTCACGTGCCCACGCCAACACATTAGCGCGTCACTTCCGGTGCGCGCTCTCGCGAGAGCGGCGACGTTGCCCCGGTAACGGGCCGGGAAGGAGGCGGCCATGGCCGGCCCGGGCCTGGGTGATTCCGGTGGAGCCCGGGCCGGGGTGTCGGGGAGCGAACGGGGCTGCGGGCTGGTGGTGTCTCATGAGGGGCCCTGGGCAGGAGCGGCGCAAGCCCGGTGCGGTTTGAGCGCTGCCGGGTCTGAGGGAAGCGGCTTCCGCTCCCCAGACAGGCCCTGGGCGGTTCAGCCGGAGGGTTCCGCAGCCGCCTCCCCCGTAGCTTCGGTCCCGAAGAGGCGGAATATCGGCCGTTCGCTCGCAAAAAAGCTGTATTTCCAAAGCCTCCCAGCCCTGTCGGGGCCCCCCGTGCCAGGGCTGCCCAGGACTGGCGTTTCTCCCCTTTTGTACGGCTCGGGAGCTTGTGATAAGCGATGCCCTTGGCCAGAATTTCTGCAGGCCCTGCTGTGCTTTGTGCTGGGGTTGGCCACCCTTGGGCGGTGCTGCACGCAGGAGAGGGCAGAGCACGGCAGGATTCTTTGTGAAGCCTTCGACGTTTGTGGTGGGAGGGTTCTTTGGCTTGATGTTGAGCCTCGTAGCTCCTGCGTTAGGAACGGTAATGAATTCTGACGGGTCTCTTTTGTTAGGGGTGAATGTGTTGCGCCTTTGTTCCCGGCTTTTCTTCAGCACGGTGCTCCCACCCTTAAGTCCCCTGCCAGTGTATCCAGGCACATCTAGGAACGGCTTTGTCGGCATTCCAGGTGCTCAGGCCGTATGATTGTGGTGTACTGCTCTGGTTGATAAGATTACCCAGTTTTGTAAGAATCTGCTTTTATTAAATGCATAGGCATGGTTACTTGTATCCCCGCATTTTGTAAAACGATGTTTTATGCAGTTATATGAGAGAGAAGGCAGGAAGAAAATACTTTGTACTCATCTCTGTGGTTTATTGCTGTACCTCGTGCTCTCACTGCATAGAGGTAGAACAGGATGTGGCTTTTTTTAATTGTAGCTTTAAAATACTTTACTCCTGGCCTGCTGCACAACTTGTTTGTGTGTAGAACAGTTCCGATATTAAAAGAACAGACCTTAAACTATAAGCTTAAACTGTAAGCTAAACATTGTGTAATCTGTTCTGTTCCCAAACTCGTGGTGGTACCTCCTGTGTCGTTGTATTGGGTCAGGGGAGCTCATGGGTGTTGCTGTTTTGATTGCCAGCCTTTAAATTCCTTCAGCTGAACTTCCCTGGATCATAAACTCTAATTGCAGGGAATGGGCTGGAGAACATTCAGTTATTCCTGTAGATCTTTGTGTGCTCCACACAAAATTTAGCAGCTGGTTTTGCACGTGTCTGACTGTGAACTCTTAATGTGATACCAGCCATGCACAATTAAGCTGCAAAATAAATTAGTTTGTAAAGATTGTGAAATGAGTGTGTGGGATAACCTTAGGGGAGAAAAAATATTTAGAACTCCTCATAAATACATGGAATACCCTGTTGTTTCCTGTAAATGCATCTTTCCTACATGGAAGAATAACATCAATAGTGTATCAAAGGAGGTGATTTTGCCTTATTTCAGTGCTGCTGATAAAAGCAGTGTCACCTGCTGAGAGAGGGGAGCTGGGAGGTGGCCAGCCCGAGGCAGGAGTGGGCTGTGAGTCAGCAGGTGCCCGTGTCCAACAGCAAACATGAGTCAGCTCCTGGAGGCTGCTCCTCTGCACCAGTGACCTCACCTGACCGGAGCTGCAGGCTGCCTCCAGCATTGCTGGCCTTCTAAAAACAGAACAGAGGAAATGGGTTGTAAGTTTAGAGAGAAAAATATATTCCTTGTTGTGGAGGTTTAGTGAAGCTGCAGCATCTGTTGGGATAAAGACATGATAAATAAAGGTGTTGATTTCACACTGGGTTGTCATTGTGGTGTTTGTATGTCTAGGATAAACCCTGAATTTATAAAACCAGAGTTTGGAGAGGGAGAGATTTCAGAACTATGTCCGAGAAGCACAGAGAGTTGTGTGACAGCCCCTCACCAGCCTGTCACTGCCAGCCCAGGCAGGAAGAACCAGTCCATCTCCACTTCTCACTCATTCCTGGGTTTTAAGACATTGGATAAACTATTTTTCATTAAAAACAAACAAACAAAAAACAAAACAAACAAAAAAACCACAAAAAAAACCAACCAAAAACATAAATCCAATGTACAAAATAAAATCCTTATGAAAGATGACCCTTAACCTCTGTGAGGAAGTGGCTGAACCACACCAGAGACCCCAGCAAGGGGAACGCTGGTGCTGTGCAGAAGTGCAAAGTGAATAATGGCCATGTTTGTTCAGAGGCTGCCCAGGCAGGATCTCCCTTCCCAGATGAGATCCAGATGCTGCCAGAGGAGCAGGAATCTTCAGGAGTAGGACAAAAGAGCCATGAGGGCCAGCTGTGAAACTCCTGTGGTTGGCATAAAAGTTATTTTCTCCTTTTCATATGGGGAGGGTTGAGCTGCCATTCTGAGTTGTATTTCTGAGTCTTTTGTTTACCCCCCAAATTATTTGATTTCTTTTAATCCTGACAGTCCGGAGTCTTCCAGTCTCTGTTGGGAAACAACAACACAGCTTTCCACCTTGACCCTCCAAATCCTTTGTTCCCCATTTCTCACACATTTTATTCCAGTGGGACACATGGTCATGGCATCTTGAAATCATTCCACATCCTTTTCTCAATAAAAGGAATAAAATGTGTGCTGGATTGATGCCAAAAGATCCAGTTGCAAGAGGTAGCCAGACCCTCTTGGGACTGCTGGAAATATCAAAGCCAGAGTTCATCCTGAACAGAAGGGGGAAATCATTCCAGCAGTCAGGTGCCAGGGATGGCTGCCTTCCTTTGATCATGGCAAAGGTGTTTTTTAGACACACACAAAATAACCTGTCAAGTCCTGGAAATTAAATCCAAGGAGAAAGTAGAGAGAGTTGGAACTACAAAACAAGGCTTGGGTAGAACAGGGAGAAGTTAAAGGTCATGAAAAAAACTCCTGTTACAGTGTGGATAGTGTTTTCATTTTATTCTGAGTTAGACATTTTCTCTATTTTTCTTTTCTTCCATGACAGTGTTAGAATAGGACACTGGGCGATTGGGAGGAAAATTAGGAAAAAAGAAAAATCTCTGTCTTTCTAAGTGAATTTAGTAGGCAGTGTCTCTGGCTTCTGCCCCTGAGCAAGCCAGAACACTGGCAGGTATTCCAACAACCTGTGGTTCTCTGCAGCAGCTGGAATTGTTTGGGAGTGTCTGCATTGCAGCGTGCCAGGAGGTGTGTGGGTATGGGAGGATTCCTTGCTCCCTCCCAAGTGTGTGCTCTAAAAGCACAGAAGGATTGGCCCCTGGCAATAGCCACAAATGGAAATTATAGAAATTACAGAAAACAGACAGAAAATTATAAGAAAAGAGGTCCTGTTGTCTAGGGTGGGAGAGAAACCCAGAGAATTCTCACTGAAATCAAAAGGCTCCGTTCTGCTCTTTCTTCTCTACTTTTACAGCAGTTACCTCCCCAAACTGCAGCTCCTTTAGTGCCTCAGCACTGGTGCACAAAAAAAAAAAAAAAAANNNNGCCAAACACCAGATAAAAAAAAAAAAAAAAAAAAAAAAAAAAAAAAAAGAAACAAACCAAAATTAATCCCATGGCTAAAAACCTGCTGGAATCCGTCCTCCCTTTGCTGTTTGCCTAAAGCTGCTGCAAGGTTTGGGTTTGGGTTTCACAAACCCAGTCGAGCCAGACTCCCGACCTGGCCCTGCAAGGCGAGGCTGCCTTGGTATGACTGATTTAAAAAATTTTTAAAAAAGAAAATCAATTATTTTGCTTAACTCTGCTTTCAGCAAGGCAAAAAACAGTTTAGCCCATCTCGAGCAGACAAGAAAGGGAGGAAGAGGAGGAAAAAATCCTCTTTTGCCAGCGCCCGGCTGGGTGTGTCTCGCCCCCCCGCCGTGGGGCTGTGTTCCTGGCAGGCAGGCTTGCCTGGGAGGGATCTGCCGTCAAAGCCACCCAGGAAAGGAGGCCTGATATGCTCATTAATATTCTGAACTAGTGACCCTTCTTTTTCTTTCCACCCCTCGCCTTTCTCTGGGCGCTCCAGCCTCTCCCCGCCGCGGATGGCTGCAGCCCCCTCCAGCTGAGTCAGTCCTCCCTCCCCGCAGCATTGCAGCACCTCCGCAGCTCCTGCGCTCCCTCCTGCTCCTGCAGCACCGCTCCGCTCCCGCCGCAGCATGGCCAGCACCGTCTCAGGTAGGACAGGCGGCTTCTCGTGGGCTTGACATCAATGCTCTTCTAAAACCATTAAGTTTTAGATATTTTTATTATTATTATTATGAAGGTTTTGTTGATTTTTTTTCCCCGTGGGTTTCGGGGGAGTTCTGTGCTGAGGAGGCAGCTGGTATGGCAGCATTGTTCCCCTTCCTCCCCCATACACACACCCCTCTGATGCAAGATAGCAGGTGGGCTTTTTATTTTAATATGAATACACGTGTGATAAACTTGCCAATTTAAAGTATTGCTGCCATTTCATTGTGCCATTAGAAGATGCTGCTACGTGCCAATTAAATATTATTTTTGTAACGTCGTAGAGCTTTATTTTTTCCCTAAGAAAAAAATTGCACGTGGTGCAGCTGGATGTCAGGAAATTAGAAATTACATTTTATTTTGTGAAGATCATGTGTTTCCTAAATGGGTAATGGAGATGAAGACATAGGCAAGAGTCAGTAATGCCCTAAATAATCCCCCAAAGCCTGCCAGAAGAACCTGGATGGGGTTTTGTGTATTCTCCTGGCTTCCCAGCCCCAGATTTCTTGCACAGCTCTTATTTCTTGGCTCGAAGATGCTACAGGGGAGCGGTCCTCTGATGGCGTTGGGTGAAATGAGATGCTGCAAGGGAAGCCCTTGCTCCCTCCTGCAGCAGTACCGGGAATCACAGCGCGGCTGCCCGGGAACCTGCTCGGGTTTGGCTTCAGGATGTCCGAGGATGCTGTGCTGCTTCGGTCCATCTTCCTAAAGACCCGTCTTTCCCCCTTTGATTGGGAAGGAGGGATTCAAGTGGCTGAAACTGGGAGTGTGGGTGAAGGTGAAGAAAAGCTTGAAATGGTACAATGAGCAGTGGGTGGGTTTAGAGGATCTTTTTCTTTTAGAAAACCGATTTTTTTTTCTTGAAATGACTCTGAATTCTGCAGCCCACAAAGAGGGGCTTGAGAGGGGGAAGCGAGATCCTGGAGGGCTGAGCAGGATCGACAGACAAAAAAGAAGAGCAGGCAGTGCTTTGTGCCCCCCAGGCAAGGAACCAGCCCGCAGGAGACCAGGCAACACTTCTTGCTTCTTTCACTGCTCTTTGCCGAGGTTTCTTGCTGTGCATTTTCTATTCCTTGCTCCTTTTAAAAGACCAGTGAATGCAGGGAGAAGAAGGACAGAGAGAAGGAGGGGTGTGTATGTGGGGGGAATATAAGGGCGCAGCTGATCCTGAGAGGGCTTTGCATGCAATTAAAGACATAAAGCAGCATCGTAAAAATGTGTTTATGACAGACAACCTCCAGCTATTGTATCTGTTCCTGCGAGTATCCCTGTCTCAATGAACGTCTGCAGTAGTGCACTTTTGGGAGGTGCCACCCATCTCCTGCCTTCCCTACTGAGCAGGATTGGACCTCGTTTGCAGAGTGGGGGTGGGAGGGAAGGCTCAGACTTACCAGCCCTCTAAACCAAGGTTGCATCGAACTTGAGATGGACGAGGTGGTGGATGAAACACACGTAGGCAGAACATGCGATTTCCAGTTGGTGCATTCTCACCCTCCCGACCCACTGCATGCACATAACACATTTCGTCCTCCCAAAGAGGCAGTTCTACTGTCAAAGAGACTTAAGATCATGAAGAAGCGTGAAATGGGGCTTCCTTGTGACTCAGATCGAGCAGAGAAGCAATTTCAAGGAGTAGGAAGTCATGGGAAGCAGTGCTGTGGCAGGAGGGAAGAGAATAGGGCGCTGTGTGCCAAGGGAGGGTCGGGGCTGAGCCTCGCCTAGCTGCCTTTGCAGGAGCAGCTCCCCATCTCTCCATCGCCTACAGCTCGTACAGCAGCATGGAGAGCAGCCTGGAAAGGCAGGAGAAAAAGAATTGGGAATCCTTCAATTAAGGAATGAGTCTTGTTTGCTTTCTTCATTATTTCCTTCTTTATTCACAGCAAAAGCCCATTCGTGCTGAAGGGAGGGCAGCTGCAGTCGTCTGCGGCTGATGCCCGGGGGTTTATCCCCCTCGGGAAGATTTGCTCGGTTTGTTTAAACAAACAACCAAATCCTTGGGATGAAAAGAAACAGGGCTCGCTCCCCTGAGCCTGGCTGGGCTCTCTCTTTTCTCCCTGTCACCTGAGGCGTTTTCTCCTGGCCCCGGGGGCTGTTTTCGGTGCAGGAGCCGCGGGATGGGCGGCACATGCTCAGTGCCGGCTCAGCTGCGGTGCCGGCCGTGCTGCCGGGCAGCCCTTGCAGGGACAGAGCCCTCGCACCTCCTCCCCTTGTGCAGCAGCATCTGCACAGGGCTTTGTGCTTCTGTGCCCCGCGGGCCGGGTGCCTGGCTGGGCTCTGCAGGGCTGCGGAGCTCCCTCCACAGTTTGGAGCATCTGGGTTTAATGAAGAGACCTGAGATTATGAAATTATGCAGAAGGTGACATCCTCACCGGCTTTCTCCAACGCTGGCATGTCTGAGAAGGTGGAGCCAAGAGAAAACACCAGGTTGTCATTCCTGGCCTCATGACTGGGCATGGTAAATGGGCCTTGGCAGATCCCAAGGTTTCCCTGTCCTACACTGAAATGTGAGAGCTGAGGGATTTCATGTAGCTCTGGGTTATCCCCTGATCCCTTTTCTGGGTGCCATTGAAGGACATCATATGGTGTTGCCCTGTCCTGCCATTTCTACTGCCCATGCTTTCTATCAAGCTCTCCATCTCTCTGTGTTCTCAAGAAATGACTATTGGCTTTTTCTTTGGCTGTTGAAGAAGTCTATGTGCCCTTAAAAATTATGGTTCTTTTATTGGGAATCCAGTTTTACATGCCAAAAGAGCCTATCATTGTAGCCATTTTTATAATTTTTTTCACCAGTGTATCCAAACAAGGGATCTTAATAATTAGCAAATACTTGTTCTTTCTAAAATATAAATAACATCTTGTTTAATGGTACCATGCAGACTCTGGGAAGATGCTTCAGATATCTCAAAGGAGCCCTTTTTTGGAATCTGTCATTGTTGGTTCAGATATGGTGAAGGCACTGTTTTATCAGATGAACACATTTTCCTTCTTTTGAGTAAAAGCTGAGATTTAGTGGTGTGATGTGGCAACCAGAAGGCTGCAGATAAGCCCATCGGTGAATGAGGCCAATGATTCTTCATGACAATCCTTGGAGGGACCTGAAGCTCACTCAAACTTCTATATCCCTAAATTATTTGGAAAAACATGTGTGGATAATCCCTCCCAGTTGTCCTACTGACATGGGCTTTACTCCTCCAGATATGAGTTATGTTTTAAAAATTAAAGTCTCCATTCCAGAGGGGAGTTAAACCAATGGGCTGTGATTTAGAAAATACAAAAGAGCCTGAGAGCAACCGAAGACCATGTGCATGTGCTGTGACACTTTGGCACCTCCCAAATGGTGAAGAGCTCCTCAGCATATTTCCAAATAATCCTTTTATTCTTTTAAGGTACCTCTACATGATTATTGCCCTACTAGAGAATCTTATCCCCTCTGAATTTGTTTATACAGATAGTACCATATATAATGGGGAAATCAAATAATCCTCAGTTAATGGGAAGGAAACCAAGATCCAAGGAGACCAAATGACTGCCTATGGTCACACAGCACATCTGTACTGACACATCACAGCACTGGGCTCTGTCTTTGACTGTCTCATGGACAGCTGCCTCATCAGCTCCATAGCTCTTTCACAGCTCTTGGTCTCACCCAAACCTGACTGTGAAACCTCAAATCCACAAACACTCTGGGTCAGCTGCTTCCATTTGGTTCCTTCCTCTGTTTTATCAAGCAACACAGGCCAATCTTCTCTCCTTCCAACAGTAACCCCCAGCCAGGGTTGTGCTGCAGAGCTTGGACCCTTCTCTGAGCACATACAGGAGATTTCCCTGATTATTTTCCTGGGAGCAGCCCCCATGCTCCAGTGCTACAGCTCGAGTGATTTGCTGATGCATTGGCTGTGCACAGCATGGGTTGTTGTGACATTCATGAGCTGCCAATAAAACCTGGGGGGGAAGGAGGTGGGTGACTGGAAACCATTCCTGGGCAATAGTTTAGCAGATGTCTGACAGAAGGCATGGTAAACCTCACATCTGCCTGTTCTCATGGATGATTTCATGTGAGCCCATGGTAACTTCTGTGCCTGGATCTCGTGGTGTCCCTATACCATTAGTGTGGGCTACAACTACTGAGCTGACAAAGAAACCCCAGAACCCCTCAAAAAACCCAATCAATCAACCAACCAAAAAAAAAAAACCCAAACAAAAAAAAAACCACAAACAAACAAACAAAAAACCAAAACAAACAAAAAAAACCAAACAAAAATCCCACTAGTGTTCTCTGGTTCTGTAAGATCTGCTGCTGCCTTGTTTATGGAAGGTGGGGAGCAAGAAGGTGGAAGTGCATTAGACCAAAGGTCTGGCCAATATTTTTGTGATAGGATTCATAGCAGGGGAGAATATCTAGAACCTGGTGTACTCTCAAGGCTTGTTGAGGACTCTGGTTGCTTTTTTTGTGTGTGTGGCATTGCAGTCTGTGCTGGAGGTCTCAGTTGTCTATCTTCTTCTGTACCTTCTGTTTAAGCGTTGACTGCATTTATAATTGGTCTGTTCTTATTTTTTTCATGAGATAATATTCATTATGGAAGCAATTCTTACTTCTCCGAAGTTATCTTCACAAACCAAATTATTTTCTTGTAATAACCTTCCTCTGACCTTGCTATCAGATAGAGCACATCCAGTCTCATCCATTTAAATTTCATATAAATTTGCCTTGCTCTGCCTCTGGTTCACTGTGACTGATGGTGTGGTGGTGTTGTGCCAAGATGGCCTCACTCTGTTTTGCTGGATGCCATTAAATACCACCCCAAAACCTGGCTGCAGTTTAGCTTTATGTATTTAGGAAACCGAGAACAAAACTTTTTAATGAATAATAGGCTTCAAGCCCCGCCATCCAGGCACATCATGAGCAGGAAAATGAATCCCATTGCTCCTGCACCACACCATTGCCAGCTGTTCCTCCATCTCTGGCACCACCAGCACTTGGGGAGCAGCTGGATAATGTCTCCGGGGATTGACCTGGAAATAAACACTTTACATGGATCGATGGTGTGCACAGCACTCCTGCAAAGCAGTGGGGATATGGAAATGCAGGATGTTCCCTACAGCACTAGAGGGAGCACAGGAAAGGAGTCACTAGAGAGAGCTGGGAGCACCCTGAGCCTCCTGGTGCCTTGGTGAAGGCTCAGGACACTTCCCTTCTTCTCTTTGCAACAAGGAGAAAGTGTTTTTTTTTTTTTTCCCAGGCAATATATTCTATTGTAATATAATAATACACAGAGAAAAGTAAGATGAAAAATTGTAATAAAGATTGATTGGCTCATGGGGTGTGGGGTGGAACAAACCAAACCAGAATCAGCCTGTGCTGATCACAGGGCATGAATGTTCAGAAAGGTTGAAGGATTGACTGCACCTTTATGGATTGTAGCTTAATCACTGCTCAAATTCCTCTAAAGCCAACAAAATGTGAGTTGGCTCTATTTTACAGGATGAGACACTGATATATTTTCTTTAACTTCTATGGTTGGTTTACACAACTCAGTTATTTGCAATGTTTCAACCCAGTTCTGATATGACACAAGGATGAAGACCATATCAGAGTGTATTAATTTGTTGCTAACCCTTCTATTGCAGTGTTTGCCTTAAAAGAGAAGTAAAATGCCAGTAATTAATACCTGAGTGAGCAGCCTTTCCTAATCCTCTGCCTACCAGCAAGGCAGAGTTCTTGTTGCTCCTCTGAGACTGAAGCAATGCTTTGGTATCAAGTCCCTGAAGACCCGAGCCAGATTAATTTATACAGAAATAAAATGTTTGCTCAGTGCAAGCTGAATATATTTTTTACTAAGTTAACAGAAATAAAAATGCTAATATATGCTCAAGTAAAAAGTTCAGCATTCCCTAATTGTTCTTAAAATATGTACATTTGTGCACTAGATCCATCCTTTCTGGGCAGGAACACCTTAGCCATGTCATATTCTGGCCAGCTACCTGTCTTTTCCTGGTTCAAAGGTTTTGTCCACTGGTGGTATAATTATGTCCTCAAAACCTTAAATCTATTGCAGATGGGAGTGCAGATACTTCTGAAACAAATTCTAGTGCTGAGGTTGGCAATCTTTTACCCCTGAGTTTTAAGCAGCTGTGATTAAGCCAAAGTCTTGCTTCAGGAGATCTCAGATTTGGTCTTCACTGACACAGGCTCCTAAATAGCAACCCAGAGGTTTTGGGTCTTCCTTTTAGTTACTGAATCAGAGGATGTTCCTCTCCTCACAGGTTGCCTTTTCTTGTCTTAGTCTGATAAAACAATTATTTGTCACTGAATGTGTCATGAGCACAAGGCCGTCACTGTGATGCTTCCATGTTCCACAGGCTCTGGAACACAGGGATGGGGATTTCTGGGATCCATGGAGTTCTCAGGGCATGGATCAGGGGCTCCTCAGGAAATTAATGACATTGAGGGGTTGGGCTGTGTTCAGAGAAGGGAACAGAGCTGGGGAAGTGTCTGGACCTCCAGGAGTATCTGAGGGAGCTGGGAAGGCTCAGCCTGGAGGAAAGGAGGCTCAGAGGGGACCTTCTCACTCTCTACAACTCCCTGACAGAAGGGTGCAGCCAGGTGGGGCTCAGCCTCCTCTCCCAGTTAACAAGTGACAGGACAAGAGGACATGGCTCTTGTCATAGGGTGCCAGAGGAGATTTAGATTGGACATTGGGAAAATATTTTCACCGACACGTCTGTCAAGCCCTGGCACAGGCTGCCCAGGGTAGAGGTGGAGCCACCATCCCTGGATGGATTTAGAAGCCATGTCCTGGGGACATGATTTAGTGATGGGCTTGGCTGTGCTGGGGGAACACTTGGACCTGATGATCTTGGAGAGCTTTTCCAATGCGAACAAATCTGTGACGATTCTGTGCTCTTAAGATTCTATAATTTCTTCAGGAGTCAGTCCTTGTCCCTCTTCATGGCCGGCCCCCGCGGAGGTGCTGAAGGGACAGCTCCGGCCGGGGTCCGGCGGAGGGGCCGGTCCTGCAGGGACAGCTTCGGCCGGGGTCCGGCAGGGACAGCTTCGGCCGGGGCGCGCAGCCCCGGCAGCTCCCGGGGGGCTCGGGCTGCTCCGCCGCCCCATCCCGCTGTTCCCCCCCGTGGAGGGAAGTGCCCGGCCGTGGGGGCTGCTCGGAACCTTCCCCTGCCGGTCGCCGGGGCCGCGGCAGCTCCAGCCCCGCTCCCCGGCCCCGTGTGCCGCTAATTGCATCTGACGGCTGGCGCCGGGGTGCAGCTGCAGGCTGCGGGGCGGGGGAAGGACACAGAGCACTCCCAGCGCTCACCACAGCCCAGGGTCTTTTGTCCTCTTGCTCCTCTTCATTTTAATTGACAGAGAGGGACGGTCAGTTTCCCTGCAGAAGGGAAAGCAGGACAGGGGAGATCCCGATGGAATGGAAGCAGCCGTGAAATCACCACGGCAAACCTGCTGAAAGGCAGGGAATGCAACATGGAATCGTTTGCACACAGTCATAGTACTGAAGCCCAAGTCATGAAATACAAAGTACTGTGCTCTGTAACAAGTGCTGTCAGGCAATTAAATTGAATTAAATGAGAAGGCCAAGGGTGTGCCACATCTGCCTCATGCCTTGGTTTCACCCAGGACCAGACATAATGATGGAGCAACGACCTTGTTGACTGGTTTGTTTGTATTAAATGGTAATGTCTAAATGATAATAAATGATAATGTCTCTCATCTATTCCCAGGGATCCTCCTCAGGGCTCTTGGCAGCACATTAGGAGATGCATTAGCTTCCTGCTCCATGCCACAACTTTGGGCCTCTCAGAGGCTCTCCAGAGGTTTTTTTTCATTAAGAATAAAATCAAAGATGTCCAGCTGCCACTGCTTGTGTAAACTGTTCCTATTTGGTTTACATTTAACAGCAGGACTGGGCAGGAGGTTCAAATCAGAATGGGGAGCAGGCTAAAAAAATGTTCAGTCAAGATCTGAGCTTCAGTGATGCTGGTTTAGCAAAAGGATGTTAATTTAGGGTGAAGTTCTGTACCTAGGACGAAAAATAAGTGCAAACATGAAGCAGGCATAGGTTTTCCCACTCAATTAGCTGTGGGAAGACAGAGGAGAATACCTGAAAGATGTTCCTAAGGGCATGTGATACACACAATGTTACTTTTTTTCAGAATTGTTCTGTGTCTAATGCCTCTTCAGAACACAAAATTCTGGGGATTTCCCTGTCCTGGCCCGGGGGGGGTCTTGCTCTGAAGGTGGCACTGGAAGCTGAATTGCAGAGTTGCCTCTGGCAGGAGCATGAAATGAGCTCAGTACAGAGGGGACAAACCAAGGCCAGAAGCACCAGGATATGTGGAAAATCCAGAGGCAGAGCCAAGGCAGGACAGCAGAATGCCTGTGCCTGTGACAGAGGCAGGAGGAAGGGCAGCACAAGGACGCTCAGGGCAGGTTTGTCAGGACATGAAGCCGTGATGACACTGTCCCCACGAGCCTGGGTGTCACCCAAGGAGTCAGCCCACGTCCTCACAGGACCCATGAGGCAGCAGCACCCACTGCTGAGCCCCAGCTGCTGACCTGCCACATAGGAGTGATGCTGTGAGGATTTCACTGATGTGATAAAGAACATGACAGCCTGGCAGAGCACCTCACTGACTTCAACTCCTTCTATTCTGAGGTTCTTTGTCAGCAGTGTGCAAATAGTTCACTGTCTTAAATGTGCTGAACTCCAAAAATACAGGAAAAGATTGCACCAGAATCAGATGGCTGCAATCTGTGTTGGGGCAGCACTTGTGATCACCGAGGGTGCGGTGGTGCATCCTCCAGTCACAGGAACAATGAGCAAACTGGAGGACTCACAGCAGCAGAGCTCGAAAGGATTGTCTGTTTCCTGTCCTTTACAGAAGGACAGTTACTGTGGTCACAGACTGTGTCTATCTCTGTCTGGGTGGGCCAAGGCAGTGGCAGAATCTACTCACATCCTTCCTGATCTGCTGCTGCAGGGTGGGAGGTAGCTTGTGAAGTTGGGGTCCAGCTCTTCCCCTGCTAGCAGAGCCTGTGAACAATTTAGTCACTCAAATGCTCCTTTGTTCTCCACATTGCTGACCTCCTGTTGCCTCTTCACCCTCGCTTCAGAAATGCTGAATTGTGAAACATTCCCAAATCATCAGGGCTTGAGCAATGTTTCCAGGTGTCAGTGGGCATCATTTATTTCAGAGACTGGAAATTCCACTTCCAGTGGAGAAAGGGTGGGGTAGCTGCCCCAACATGTTTGACTAAATGGGTGCAGCATCCCAGCTCCTTTGGAGGGAAAGCCCTGCACAGAAACTTATACCCCTAGATGTGTTAAATCCCTACTGTGTGTGTTCCCATAACATTTCCCACACTGGCAGCTAATTTAGGCTGCTCTAGATCAAACACTCCTTGGGGACCTTTTGGCAAGCTATGGCAGCTTGGGAACATCTCCACAGAGTCTGGGAGCTGCAAATGGGATTTCCTGGCAGCATGGAAAAGCCTCTGTACAATCTGATAGCTGCAAATGGGATACTTGCTTAATTTCTCCATGAAAAAGAGATGCTGTTGCCATTAAAATCTCTCTCATTGCTATTTCATATTTTTCAGCCTACAAGGAGAAAATGAAGGAGCTGTCTCTGCTCTCTCTCATCTGCTCTTGTTTCCACACCCAGCCCCATCCCAACACTATCTACCAGTATGGAGGTAGGTAATCTGCTCCCACAGGAGCTCCAGCAGTGTTTGGATTATTTTCCCACAGGCAATGTGGGAGCTTGCCAGAGTCAGAGTCTCTCTGCTTCATGCTGGGGTGACATACAAGGTATTATTATCACAGCAATGTGACCTTTCTGTAATTATTCCACGACTTTAAATTAATTGCATTTGCATGGAGGGGATGAAGGTGATCACTAATCAAGAAATTCTGGAGATAAAACAAAATCACCTAGATCAGGACATGGGAAAATCCTAATTCCTATGTGAGGAGCTTTATGACCTCAGGTCACTCTCTTGAATGGCACATGTTCACAGAGTGACTGGTTTTTTTCCCCACAAAGATATGGAGGTGAAGCAGCTGGATAAGAGGGCATCAGGCCAGAGCTTTGAAGTGATCCTGAAGTCCCCTTCAGATTTATCTCCTGAGAGCCCAATCCTTTCCTCCCCTCCCAAGAAGAAGGACTTGTCCCTGGAGGAGCTGCAGAGGAGGCTGGAGGCTGCAGAAGAGAGGAGGAAGGTAAGATGTCCTGTAGAAGCTGTGACTTTCCTGGTACTAATTGCACCAAACCCTTAAACTCAGCAGGAGTAATCTAAAACAGCTGGGAAGTGTTCTGACACTTGTTCTTCCACTGAAAATTGTAGGGTGAGATATAGGAATCATAGAATGAGGTTCTGCAGCATGATTTAGGCAGGGAATTCAACTCCATCATCATCATCATTATGTAGATGTGGCACATGGGGACATGGGTTAGTGGTGGGCTGGCCAGTGCTGGGGGAACTGTTGGACTCAATGATCTCCTAGGGCTTTTCCAACCTAGACAATTCTGTGATAGCAGGAAAAAGGCATCAAAGGTATCTTCCAAACACGAAGATTGTGTTATGGGGTGGAGGGGTGGTTTGAGCAGAGGAGGGAGTCAGAAAGCCTCTGTGGGGAGATGGAGGCTGGCAGAGCCTCTGCAGTGGCCTCACCCCCGTGCCTCGCAGACCCAGGAAGCGCAGGTGCTGAAGCAGCTGGCGGAGAAGCGGGAACACGAGCGGGAGGTGCTGCACAAGGCGCTGGAGGAGAACAACAACTTCAGCCGCCTGGCCGAGGAGAAGCTCAACTACAAGATGGAGCTGAGCAGGGAGATCCGTGAGGCACATCTGGCTGCCTTGAGGGAGCGGCTCCGTGAGAAGGCGAGTGTGGCCCCCGGGACAGGGCTGGGGGTGCTGATCCTCATGGGAAAATGGGGTCTGGTCCCAGTGTGATGGGTGAAGGGACAGGGTGTTTTCTCGGTGGTGGTTGCTCTGGAGGAGCTCTGCTCCAGAGCAGCATGAGTAGGGGAGTTATGTCCTTTAAGGTCAGTAGAGAACATAGCCTGGATAATTCTGGGAAATGCAAGTCCAAAGCCACAGCACCAAGCCCACTGACGGCTGCATGGCTGAAGGGTTTTGCAGGAGAGGGGAGCCTTCCCTGGAGGTTCCATCAGCTCCAGGCTCCCACAGATGATTCTTCACTCCTTGCAGGTGTAAGCCCCTGCCCTTGGGGTATTTTGGATGGGAAATTGGTCTCTTTGTTTTTTTATGTCTGATATAAATCCTGCGAGCAGGAGGAAAATATCGATCACAGGAACAGGGCGTGTTAGCCCGGTGTCATTTATCCCATCTTTGCAGGAGCTGCACGCAGCCGAAGTCCGCAGGAACAAGGAACAGCGGGAGGAGATCTCTGGCTAAAGGGCTTTTCTACACATCTAGCACCTGATTCCTGTTAACAAACCAACCAGTCGACCAATCAACACATTTTATTTTGTTTGTCTAGATGCAACATTCGGTTCTCCATCCCCCCTCCCCGGTGTTTGTCCCCCAGCTACACGCTTCTCTCTGCATCCCTAATCGTCAGTGCTTGTGGGGATTCACAGATCATAGGGACCTCTAAGCAGAATAGCAACTAGTTCACATCAAATAGAGAATCAATCAGTCAATCAAACAGCTTCTTTGGAGGGTTTTGTCCTTTTTTTAAAAAAAATATTTCTTAAACTGATGTAAAGAAAAAAAACCAAAAGAAAATATTAATAAATTCAACCAGCAGTGTCACAGAGATACGGATTTTTTATCCAGGGCTTTTCCTCCTCTTGGTGTTTGCTCTGAGCCAAATACCAGTTTCAGAAAAATGGGAAATAAGTGATAATTTCTGTATGTGAAGTAAAATAGGAAGCAGGCCCCTGTTTGCCCATGGTAGGAGAGAGGAAGGAGAGGGATGGATGGCTCAGGAGTTGCAGTGTGCAGAGCCCCCATCTTTTGGCTGCCTCCAGAGCCAGCCCAGGTAGGCAGTGACCACAGTCCTCATCTTGGGGTGGCTTTTGAGAACCTGTGTGGAAGCAGCCTGGGGCTCCACCCAAAGCTTGGTGCCAGGTGCCACATCACAGCAAGTCCCTGCCACAGTGGGCACTGCTTGATGGCCTGATTGGCCACTGAGCCACCCTCTCCCCAGCTGAGCGGGGACTGAGAGGTCTTGGCTGCTCTGCCCAGGAGAGCTGTGGGTGGTTATTGTATTCTCAGCTCCTGGGAGCCCTGGGAGAGACCCTCAGTCCTCTGTGGGCTCCCCAGTGCTCCACTCTGTTAGGAAAGCAAATCCAACAGAGACAGTGCATGGTTGTGAAACAGCCTTTTAGGGAACAGAAGAATCCTTCCCTCTTTCCAGTGATGGATATGGCTCTTTGGGGCCATCAAAGGGCAGATTGCTGGACACCAAATCCTGAGGCTCTTTTCTGATGTCCACAGAACTCCCAGCTGGATGTGGGATGGATCCCTCCATGGCCATGGCTTGATGTCAGGGGACTCTGCTCCTAAAAGGAAGGGCTACCTTACTCCCAAACCCCTCCTCCTGGGCTCGGGGAGGACAGAGCTATTAGAAAGCTCCTGGGCTGTCAGAGACAAAAGAAAATTAGATTTAGGGCAAAGAACAGAACTGAGGGTTGAATTTCTTAACAGTAGCTAATGATCAGTTTATAGTAGCAGCTGTCTTAGATAAGCATCTGTGTAGAGCGCGGCATCACCGCCAGCATCACCTCATCCATATAGTGACGAGAAATTTTAAAAAGTTTAAAAAAAATTTAAAAAGTAATTTAAATGAAATGTTTGTGTGTAAGAAATGGTTGAAACTGTCAAATGTCTGTGTCCCACGTTGGTGGGATCTGAGAAGGTATCTGCGAGATATTAACCCTGTCCTACTCTCTGTGGTGCTGAGTGTTTGCTTGGTGTGTAATTCTGACCTGGAGCTTGTTGTAAATACTGTTTTTAGTACTATGATTATTATGATTATTATTATCAGAAATATTGTACTCATGAGCAAGAGTTGAAAACAAGAGAAATGGCCATTTTCACTCTCTCCTGGGGGCTCAGAAGGAGTCGGAGGCTGGGCCAGGTGAAGGCAGGGTGCCAGTGGGATGCTGGACCAGAGAGCAGCTGGAAAATGATGGAATTGGGAGCTGGAGGCAGCCGAGTCCTGCAGGCAGGGCGGTGGGAGCGGGTACGGCTGCTCCTCATGCTGGGAGGAGAAGGAAGGGCTGAGAGGAAGAATAGAGGTGATACTTCAATTCTGGTACCTATAATTTAGTGTTGATCCAAACCTCCCCACGCAGAAGTTCCAGGTGGTTCCCTGCAACCCTGTGGAAGCTGGAGGACCTGTCATGTTTAGCATGTGCTGGAACAGAGCTGTAACAGGTTGTGCCAGTCAGGGCCATTCTCCCAAAGAGCTCCTGAGTCTCCAGGCTCAATTCCTGCCTGGATCTTCCCTCTCGGTCCCTTGTGCTGCTCTGTGCCCCTCTCCTCCCCCTTCCTGGAGCCCAGATGGGTCTCAAGTGGGGACTTATTCTTGCAATAGCTTTTCCTGGCAAAAATTCCCATGGCAAGTGCAGAATGGCAGATGGTGCTCATGCAGGTGTGAGCACTGGGAAACCAATTTTTCTCCATCAGGTTGGTGCAGTGAGGGACGGTGGATATGGCTGGAAAATGTGTTACTGCAGGAGAAGCTCCTGCACCAGAGGAGCAGGGACATGCAGGGAGAGTTGTGCATTGGTAACGTCAGGGAGCTGCTGCCAAGACACGTTGTGCCAAGGAAACAGCCTCACGTGTGGGGCCAGAGGCTTTACGTGTCCTGGAGCCATGTTTGCCTTGTGCAGATGGATGGAGTTGGGATGTCCAGGAGCTTGTCCAGTGCCACTGGGCACTATCAGGGAAATGTGTGACTGCTTTGGCTGCGTGGTGTTGGCTGGATGAGGGGTGTCCACCCACTGCTCCAAATCCATCGTGGCCAGGAGCTCATGCAGCACTCTGCCCAACCTGCAGCACGAGGCATGGGCCAGGATCATGGTTATTCCATGCCTTTCCATATCCCTTCATGCTATTGGCTGTGTGCAGCTGCATACTTCATGCCTCAAATGAGACTAATTAAGTATCCTCATTAACATCCTTACTGCCCCAGCCTATGTCATTCCTGGAGCATTCCCATGTACCTTGGATGTGGACACAGCATGCAACCCCCCCAGTTCTCGGGGTCACCTTCCTTATTGTGGGGCTTGAGGTCTCCACTGATTCCTGAAGGTGTTTATGAATCGAGTTCTGAACCAATAGTTTTCAGCCCCATTTTTGCTGCAGCATGTGGACATGGGAATGTGCCTTGTACGGGAGCATCCTCAGGGCTCCCACAGCATCCCTGCCCGGACCTCAAGTGTGGCAGCGGTGTGAGGGAGGAAAGTCAGGAGGGTGACATCATGATGTGCATGCATAGGCCTTCCAAGAGCCCTCCTGGAGAAGAGCCTTTGATTCAGGCAAGAGAGAGGAGCTGAAGCTAAATGAGCTCCCAACTGGCACTAACAGCCAGGCAATGGGTGAAGCTGTAGGAAAGCCAGGAGCCCAGCCTTGCAGCCAAAATAACAGCTCTGTGCCCACGTTATTCCATACAGCAGAGCTCAGCTCTGCCTGTAAATAGGCACTCCCAAGGATGCTGGCCCCTCTGACTGCTTCTGGACTGAGCCTATTTCTTGTCTTATTATTTTGGAGTAATTAAAAAATCTTGCTCTAACCCAGTTGTGGGGTTCTTTTGAGTTGACCTTCCAGGGCCGGTGGGAGTTGAGGAGTTGCATGCATCCTACCTCGGGGGTAGGTCGGTATTGCTGCTCCCTTTCAAATGTAAACTTCAGCTTGCTTGCTTTAGCTTAGCCCTGCGTGAGTCTCTGGCCCTGGCTCTGCAATCCTGTCTCGTGGGGTTTGTTCTATCCCTCCCATGGCATTCCTGTCCTCCTTGCAGTGGCTGTGCACCCGGCTGTGCACACGCGCACAGAAATGCATCTGTGGAAACGATATATGCACACACACTCTGATACCACTTGAAATGAGTCAGGGAATGGCTGTTTACGGTGCTAGAGATTTCTTACTCTCCATGCTAGGGATGAGATGACATAGCAAGACCAATAAACTCCACCTTTGTAGTCAGTTGTCTTTAAGTAAAGCAGCAGAGGGGCACTGGCCCATGCCTACATGTGGGTGCTCCATGGTCCCCGGGGTGCAGGGATGCAGGGGACAGCTGGGCATCCCTGCCCTGTGCCTCAGTTTCCCACATTCTTTAAGAAGGGGACACAGTTGCTCCCTCCCCACGGGGACTGCAGGAGAGCCGATGCCTCCACATCTCTAAAGTGCTCTGAAATGGAAAGTACCAAAGTATGGAGTCAGGATACACAGCCCTGGCCCGTGGCTGCAGGAGAGGGTTGGAAGATGACTGTGTGGGCACAGGGCTGAGCTGTCACCCCAGGGCTCAGCACCCCAGCTGCCCTCTGGGCAGGATGTGCTCCTCCTGCCACAGCTGGGCTCACCATCCCTTATGCTGGGTGGGGAGCTGGAGCAGTGTCATGGAAAGACTTTCCATCCCTAACAGAGCCTTGTCCGGTTCCCTTTGGTCTGCCACGTGCATTTCATTGTCAACTTGAGGTTGTTGTTGTGCAAAAGAAGTGATCATGAAAAAAAATAAAGGAAAAAAAAAGAAATAAAGTTGGTATGAAACCGTATGTGTCCATCTCTCTCCAGAAATGGGTTGTTTTCGTTCCAAGGCTTCTCTTTGTATTGTGAGAATACTAATAAACAGCATTGAACAGAAGATTGATCTAAAGATTTAACAAAACAGACCCTAATCCTCTGAATGCTCAGTGACTGCTTTTTCACACAGTGTAAAAGAGGCAGAAATTGACAATTTATCACCATTCTCAGAG
This sequence comes from Toxostoma redivivum, assembly GCA_013397375.1. NCBI lineage: Eukaryota > Metazoa > Chordata > Aves > Passeriformes > Mimidae > Toxostoma > Toxostoma redivivum. Next base: position 401,392 of record VXBI01014351.1, read on the forward strand.
GGACAAAGTAATAAATGCTTGAATGAGGGTCCCGCTGCCACCCCTGTGGCTGGGAGGGATAATGTGCAAAGTCTTTACATAGGAAGATCGAAAAAGATATAAAACAGTTACAAATACAACAAATGCAGTTCTAGAAACCGCATGAGCTTCTTTATTAAAAACTCCAATGCTTCCTTCATGAGCTTTTCCTGAGAAAGGATCCAGCCTGGGCTGGACAGAGTGGGAGGAAGCAGGGCTGTAGTCCTCAGGGAGATGGGACCCCTGCATGGCCAATGCTCCCAATCCCACCCCTGGAGCCAGATACACAAAAATGTCCAAAAGCTGCACTGAAAACAGGGAAGCTTGTAATCCACAAGGACATGTGGGGGAGGGTGCCTGGCTGCTTTCCCTGCTGCTGGGGAAAGGTTCCCCCACTCACCTTTTGGGGAGGTCTTTTGCCACCACAAGTGGTCCCCAGTGTCACTGGCCACTGTCCTCCCTGTCCTTGAGGGAATGTTGAAATAGCAGCATCCTCCTGGGCTGTCCCTACATCTTGTGATCCCACCAAAATAACCAGTGTGGGAGACTTTCCACAGAGCTCACCAGCACTCAGTGCACAAGGAGACAAACTGAGGGGAAGGCAGGGGGGATAAATTTTAATTCCCAGGGCAGTGTTCTGTAAGAGCAGGGAGGACAGTGCCAGGACAGTGCTGGGGCCATCACGGTGGTGCCAGTGGCAAGCAGCCCATGCCTGATGCTTTTCCCACGTGTCCTCAGGACGCTACTGCCCACACAAACAGGAATTCTATTTTTGCAGCTTGACCTTCCTGATTCTGGAGATAAAGACCTGACTGCAAACGCAGCATTGCTCACTTTTCCTCTGAGATTTGATACAGTCCACTAACCCAGGCTCTTCTAAAACATGGATGTAGTAAACCTCTGCATAAATTTGTCTTAGGAAAACTGCACAGTCCTTGGTGCCAGCCAATTTGAGATATATTGATAAGACCAAGCGTAGTCACCTCCTAACTAGTTAATTAAAGACACATCCTTCATCCTTTTGTGATCTGGAGGAGAAAACTACAGAGGAATGCAATCTGTTGGGCAGGATGGGGCGGGAGGAGAGGAAGGAATCGTGGAGAGGCTCCCACCAGCTTCCAACCCTGCCTATGTGCAGCCCTGCAGAGCTGAGTGCTGGAGACACAATACTGAAGGCTTGAACCACACTCTAGCACCCACAAAACCACAGAATCAAGGAATGGTTTGGTTTCAATCCACTCCCATGGGCAGGAACACCTTCCACTATCCCAGGTTGCTCCAAGTCCCATCCAGCCTGGCCTTGAACACTTCCAGGGATGGGGCAGCCACAGCTTCTCTGGCAACCTGTGCCAGGGGCTCCCCAACCTCACAGGAAAGAATTTTTTCCCAATATCCAATCTAACCCTGCCCTCTGCCAGTGCCCCTTGTCCTGTCACTCCATGCCATGTCAAGAGTTTTCTGCAAAAAATCAAAACCAAGTCAAGAAAGCAAAATACCTTGGTAACCCTTGAAGAGATCTCTACAAAGTGCTTGAGCTGTACCTGAGTAAGAGAAGGGATCAGAGACTCTGCCAAGGTAAATGCAAAGCCTCATCTCGGCAGGCAAAATGCAGAAATTTTGCAGAGTGGTTTGGTTTGAAAAATAACAGCTCACCCTCTTTCAGCAGCCTCACTGGCACCGTGGCTGGAGCGAGTCTGCCCACTGATAAAGGGTAGAGCAGGGAGCAGATTAGGTGCCAGGAGGCAAAATCATCCCACTCTCTGTGCTAGGAGGAGCCCAGGAACCTTCCTGTGGCCTGGGATCTGAGAGTAAAAGCCAGGTTTTGCTTTCCAAGAGGCCACTGACTGCTGGAAAAACTGGAGCAGGGCAGCATTACTGGGGGTTTGCTGCCTTCTTACTGCCTTGATAAGGCCTCTGTTCTTGAGCACTGTAGGGAGATGGTTTTAGTGGAAAAAGGGACCTTTTATCTGTCCTGTCCAACCCCAGCAGGGTTCTGAGGATGCAGATGCCTGGGAAGACACCAGCAGTGGCACTGGTAGAGAGACAGACTTGCTTCCATGGAAAAGGGAGCATGAAATTACTCATTTCCAGTGGGTAATTTCACCTTGCTGGTTATCTTGGAGAAGGGAAAGAAATACAATTCCTTGTGGAATATCACTTTAATGGTATTAGCTTGGGTCGACTAGTGAGGGGGAACATGAGGGAAATACAGGTGGCAGCTGGTTATAAGGCAGGGTTGGTTTGCATGGGGACAAAAAAAAAACCAAAAAGGAAGAGCCTTGAGGAAAAAGAAAAAACATTAAATAAACAACCACAAATGCATCAGACAGGATAATTAGAAATTTGTGTAAAAAATACTAAACAGACCAAACGCCACCTGAACACCTGTCAGGAAAAGCCACCCACCCAGTAGCTGTGAAAAGCTGACAGAATGGAAACATAGCGTTTCCAAAAAGGATTCACGACTTTTGGGGCCTCTGGCCTCACTCATCCCTTCCCAGAACGTGTTAACCACCTACTCACAGAAGTGCAATGTGGTAAAATCATGCAAGAAGTCCTCTGTGAGAAATTCTTGAGCGCCTCCCAAACCCTGGGTTTCACAAGCACAGAAACAGCAGAAATGAACCAAAACCTGAGACAGCTTGTGGTGGCTGGGGAAACACTGAGAGCAGAGTCATATCTCAAGACTTAGCGCTGGTAAGGACCAGCAGCACTTTGAGGATGGCTCAAACAGGAAAACAGACCCTGAATCAAACTTTTTAAATGGTGGAAATGGCCTTGGGGAGACCCTTCCAGTGCCTAGAGGGGCTCCAAGAGAGATGGAGGAAAAGAGCCTTGAGTGACAGACAGAGCAAGGAGAATGGCTTCACACTGACTGAGGGCAGGGTTAGATGGGGTATTGGGAAGAAATTGTTCCCTGTGAGGGTGTTGAGGCCCTGGCACAGGGTGCCCAGAGAAGCTGTGGCTGCCCCTGCCTGGATCCCTGGAAGCGTTCAAGAAGTGTTCAGCCATGAACAGCTGAGGGCTTTCACAAAACCCTGGAGAGGCAGAGGTTCTTGGGGGCACAGGGCTTGGGGGACACACACAGGGGGCACACACCCCAGGGGGGACATGGGGGTACATACAGGGGGCACGGGAGGGATGCAGAACCTGGGAAAAGGTATACAAGGGACATGGGGGGC
>VXBI01014351.1:405581-425645 GCA_013397375.1 Toxostoma redivivum
CCCCCTCTTCGTGTAGCCCCCCAACCCGTGGTGCCTGTGCTGTCTCCATCTCCTCTCTCTATATACTTCTGTGCACCCTCATGATCCCCCTACCTCTGTTTAACCTCCTGTAGGCACCTCTCCATGCATCCCCTCTCCATATGTACAGCCTTGCTGGCTGCCCACAGTGTAATTTCCCTGGTCTCTGCCCTCCTGATGCTGCACCCCAAACATCTCTCTCCTCTCCCAACTGTGCTATGCTTTTTTTCCCTTTTATATTTTTTTCCTCATCCAAATCTTTCCCACAGCCCTTGACACACTCTCAGCACCCTGCAAGGTGCACCAGGAGGGACATGCATGGACACCCTGAGTCCTGGTAGAGCCCTCCACAACCCCACTGCTGCTGTGTTTTTAGCCACGTTTTAGATTATTTTTGTTTTCAGCCCACTTTTTCTCCATTCAGTGCTGGTTCCTGCCCAGAGGCATCTGAGCAACACACGTGGAGTTCAATCCCGTGATGCTGGGCAGGATGTCTGGAGCATCCTGAAACCAGGTCCCGGCTCAGGGGTGTTGTGAGCGATGCTAGTATTATGGGAGGGGTTTTACCCCAAAATGAAGGACAAGGGTAAGGATAGAGTGGCAACAAAAATTGGAGTTGTTGAGCTGGAGACAGCTGAGCATCTGTGCTGCTGTGAAAACTGAAGTGCTTTGTGCTGGACTGGCACAGAGGGGCCATTCCACCTTGGATGAGCCCTGTGGGCTCTGTGGAGATAAAAGAGCACCTTGTGGTGTCCCTGTGTCTCAGGCAGGTGTTTCTGCGGGGCCTGAACTTGCTTGTGAAGTCACACTGGATATGCTGGGTCAGTGCTCTGCTCCAGCCGTGGCCTGGGGAAGTGGTGGGAGTCAGGTGGCATCTCTGCTGTGCTCTGTGCCACTGCTTGGAGTACTCCATGAGGGTCTGAGCCTGGAACAGCCAGACTAGGACAAGGTGTTCCCTTACCTGTCTCTGTGTGGCCTGCACCAGTGCTGTAGGAGATGCTTTGTAGGCACCAACTTCTCCATACCTGGGCATGGGCTGATCCCCAGCATTGTGGCAGGAGGGCAAGGGAGGGGATTCTCCCCCTCTGCTCTCCTCAGGTGAGACCTCACCTGCAGTGCTGCATGTGGCTCTGGGGCCCCCAGCATCAGAAGGATGTGGAGCTGCTGGAGAGAGTCCAAAGGAGGCCGTGGAGATGCTCTGAGGGCTGGAGCAGTTCTCCTCTGGAGATAGGCTGAGACAGCTGGGAAAAAGAAGGCTTTGTGGAGACCTGAAAGTCCCTTTCAGTTCCTAAAGGGGTTCCAAGAGAGATGGAGAGGGACTGCTGTCTTACATCTATTGCTGATTTATTAGAAATGCACACTTTGAAATAGTTTCCAGATGTCACTGTTTCTGCAGGCTTGACGTGCTTTTTTAATTTGATTTTTTTTTTTTTTTGTGTGTGACTTTGGAGGAGGGAAGAATCCCTGTTTTAATGTGGAGGAGACAGTGACAAGCTCCTTCAACAGTGTGAAATCGTGAGATAGTTTGAAATACATTTGGAAAACACCTTCAAACTGAATATCTTCAGAGAGTTTATGGTAGATGCCAGGAGCGTTTTTTTTTTTAACCTCTTTCACACTCTGCCCTTCACCTCCTGCACCCCAGTCCCACCCATGCCCATCATTCTCACCCAGCCTGCAGAGCATGTTGAGCTTTCATCATCCTTCCTCCTGGGATGGAGCACTTGGGGATTTGCTCATCCCCTTCTCCCAAGGAGTGTGGGGTCCCTGCAGTCCCTTCTCTCCTTGCTCCCACCACACCCAGGATCCTTCCATGACCGAGCTCAGCAAGATGGAGACCTTTTGACTCTGGGCTTTTCCCCATTTCTCCACGAGCAGCTGGTGACCAACAGCTCTCCCGCTCGTGCCACGATGGCCACGCCGGACGTCAGTGTCCACATGGAGGAGGTGGTGGTGGTGACCACGCCGGACGGTGCCGTGGATGGCGGTGGCATGGAGGAGGTGAAGACAGTGCTGGTCACCACCAACCTGTCCCAGCATGGGTAAGAGATGGGGTTGATACTGAGGGGATGTGCTGGAAACCCTCTCATGCGTGGCTGTAGGGATTTGATCCCCCACTGCTTCCTCCTGCATCCCTGCTCACTGTGGGGACCTCAGTGGCGGCCATGGAGCATCCAGTTCCTTGCTTGGGCTTCCCATACCCAGGGCTCTGCAGCTCTGTGCAGAAGAGGCTCCACTCTTTCCCTCTTTTAGAGGTGGGGGGGAAAGACCAGCCCCAGATTCCTTTTTCTGAGTGGATTTGGATGTTGGAGTAGACACAAATCCAGTTGGAACAGGATATCAGTGACTAAATCAGTGTTTTTCTGCTAGTTATGTTATGATGGCTGTGCTGAGCTCTGAACTCCAAGAGACAAGTCTGTCCTCACCAGGTTGAGGGTGGTGCAGCTGAGCATCCCCTTCCCTGAAGGTTGAGGAAGTTTGGGGTTGGCTGGTTTTTGGCTGAGCTCTGCAGGATCCTCCACTGCCAGCAATAGGAATGAGAGAGGTGTCCTTGAAACGATGTTGCCCTGAGTGGAGAGGCACTGCTCAAAAAAACCAATGAAGGTCTGATTGTTAAAGTGCTGTTTTGCCCAATTTCTGCCTGTTTTATTGTCATTTTATATTCAGGGCTGCTGTTTGTTCAGGTCTAGTCTGTTCATTGGCAGGCTGGCCATGGCCAAAGAGCCTGGCTGGTACCTTGAAGGCCCAGATAGCAATGGACTCTTTGCTTTATTTCTCTATGGTTTTTTGGTGGGACAGAGCCTAGAGACAGTTTTGTGCTTTCACTGGGCAGAAAATCCAGGTTCACACCTGGAGGTGCATCTAGGCAGGCTTCTCTGAAATAAGTGGGTGTTGAATGGCTGTTTATTGCTCTCCACAAGATGTTTGTCTTCTTTTCTCAAACGTGTCTTTGTGTCAGTGCCCTGGGGCTTTGGGCAGGGCAGAAGGCGACAGCATTTGTTCCAGTCCAGGTGCCTCCCGGTGTGCTGCTCCAACTGAGATAAAGCCCATTAATAGAGTTTTTGGTAAATAATGGGCAGGGACAGGCAGAGGTAAGAGCTGTTGGTGCTGGGATGTGCAAGATCTGCCCTGCTCTGCCTCCACACCCTGGGTATGTGAGTGTTTCCAAGACCTTTTAAATTCCCAGAAGTGCGGTGATGGTGGGGAAGAAGGACTCTGCTCCTTTTGTTTTCTGCCCCATGGAGACTCCCTTGTCTCTCTCAGTGGAGAAGCAGCCAGATGTGGCTGCAGAATGGTTCCTGGTTGTAATGTGGCTCTGAGCCTCTACAGATCCACGTGCAGAATTATGATGTTGTCTGGGATAATGGATCATGACAGAGGCTGGCTCAATCAGTTGGTTTCCTTTCACTCTTAGGTCCCTTCCTCTTTTTCTTTGGAAACCTTTTCTCACCCTGCCAGTGTCCCCTGGATGGTCAGGGATGGGACAGCTCTACACAGCACAGAGAGGAACGCTTTCATTTAGTCACAGGTGTCAGCAGAGATTTCTTGGCATGTATGAAGAGATTCCCTGAGGGTTTTCCATGCATCTCTCTGGAGAAAAGCTGACAGGCTCTTTGCTCCTCCATTCCTGGGGATGGTAGGGGTTTCATGGAAAGGATGTGAGTTTTGGTGTCAGAGTAAAACTTGCTTGACTCACTGAGCAGGGCAGTGAGGCTGGCGCTGGGTGAGCCACCCATTATCTCTCTGTGGCCTTGGACAGTGGCCCCTCCCAGGCTTTGCTCCTTTTGGGGCAATGCCACAGTGGTGCTGGCTCCTCCCTTTCCCTCTGGTTTCCCTCTGCAGCCCAGCTGGTGTCAGGAAAGCAGCTGCAGGCGCGGGCTGGGATCCCTTGGTGTTGGCTCAGTCACCACTCAAAGTGGGAGCTTTCAGTTTGCCTTATGTGATACTTAAACCAAACTCAGCTTGGGGGCTGGTGCCTTTTTCTAGTGCTCATCTGGGTATGAGTTTGCTATTAAAAAGACCCTCTATACAACCAATTGTTAAGAGCTTAATTAACTCGTGTTCTTAAGGAAAAGGCTGAGGGAAATGGGAACATAATAAGCAAGAAGCTTTTCTCTTTGGTCTGTGAGAGGAGAGGATCTGTGCTTGGAGCTCTGATGAGGTTCTTGTATTTCTGATCAGCACAGGATTCTGGGGGAGACTTTTCACTCTCAAGTTTCCAGACAAGGCAGGAGCAGAAAAGAAAGGAGACGCCAGCCCGCTGAGTTATCTGCACATGCTTTCTTCTCTTCCTCCCATCTGGTTTATGGATCCTCCTGGGGAGGAAGATGAGAACTATCCTCCCCTGCCTTCGTCATGGCAACTGGCAAAGGCAGGACTAGCTGGGGGGCTGCACTGCTGGGACTTGGAAGGTGTTTGTGTTTTCTCTTGCATCTGCCTCAGTCTGTTTCCCTGGAATGGGATGGGAGAAACAGCATGGAGACGCTCGCCTTTTTTGTGGTTTTCTCTCCCCCACGTGTCCACAGCAGATGCAGACTTCAGTTGCCTGAATTTTTCATAGAAGCTGGGAGTTGGTTTGGTTGTTTTCCTCTGGAGGTTTAAGGCGTGGACTGGGTTATTCCTCCCAATGCAGTTGCGCTTTTCGGTCATTTTTCGGAGCAGTGCAAATGTGATGGAGTCCTGGAAGAAGCTCTCAAAGGTGCTGACTTTTCTGCTGGGGGGTTTCTTCTGGGTAAGTTGGTGGAGGTTCTTGATCTGGAGGCAGGTCAGGGCTGTGGGGTGCTGGGCTTTGCATGCCAGAGGGGGCTGCTTCCTCTGGCACCCTGCTGAAGTGCTACAACTTGGAGAAATGCAAGAACCCAGCAGCAAATGGATGAAAAACCCCAGGTTAGAGTTCTTTTGTCAGACTGCCACTTGTGTAATAATCACCTGTGTGCAAATGCCTTAGCTCAGAGTTTACCTTTTTGAGTCCTTTCATGTTATCCTCCCCATGCTCTGCCAAGGCTCTGGGCTGGTGTTTGCTGTGAGCTGCAGAGGCAGAGTTGTGTCCATTTTCTTTATATCACAGCAGGAGCTGTCTCCCCTCTCTCTGGAGCAGCATCTCTGAGCCTGGTGAGGCTGAGCTGCCACCCACACCATTCCTTATCTCTATGCTGCTCCCCACAGGTACCTGCCCTGCAGCTGCCGAGGGGAGGGATGCTTTGAAGCTGCAGTTCCACCCTGGAGCTGTGTGTTAGGAGCCCAGAATGGAAAAACCAGTTGCTCCTGAATTTCCTTGTCCCTGTGACATTGCTGGTGAGAAGTGTGGTTGCCAGTGAGTCACTAGGACTGCCTTTTAATTTCGTCAATGGTTCCAAACTGAGGGAGGCTTCAGGTTTATGTTCTTTGTGGAGTCTTCCTAGGGACTTTATATGCCGAAGTATGTGAAAAGCTAACTGTATTCCTGCCCCTGCAGGTCAAGCTTTCTGCAGCAATTAGTCAGCTTCAGTAGTACCACCAAACATACATCTTAAAAGGAGGGTAGACTTAGATATTAGGAAAAAACTGTTCCCTGTGAGGGTGCTGAGGCCCTGGCACAGGGTGCCCAGAGAAGCTGTGTCTGCCTGATCCCTGGAATTGTTCACAGCCAGGTTGGATGGGGCTCGGAGCAGCCTGGGATAGTGGAAGGTGTTCCTGCCCATGGAAGGGGCTTGGAAAAAGGTGAATTTTAAGGGCCCTTTCAGCCCAAACCGTTCAGTGTTTCTATGAAAAGCCATTAGGCATGGTCCGTGCTGAGCACTGGCTGTGATGTACAGGTGGGATCCATAAGGGCACCAATGTGGGCTCCCTCCCTTTGAGACCTTTCCTCCAAAGCCAAGGGGATGAGGAGCAAGTCCCACATCCCAGCCAGAAGTGCCTGTTCCCTCTGAGTGTGGGCAGCTCCTTGGAGGGGACTGTGGCTCTGTATTACCATGGCAGGGCTGGGCTGGAGAACAGCAAGGGAGTGGGTGCTGTGCAAGACCCTCTATGTGTGACTCCATGGACAAAGCACCCAGAGAAGATGGAGATCTCAGTGTGGGGACAATGGAATCAGTTGGATAACCAGCTATTAATGAATATCATAGATATATATCAAGTTTTAAGAGGCTCAGAGATTGTATTGCGAGTGTCTATAGCTCATGTTATGTTATTTCTGCTCACAGATCTGCTCTTGGGGTTTGTCCAGCTCCTTTATAGTGTTTCTGTGGCTCCTTGAGGTCCTGTTCCCTGGAGCATGCTGCATACCAGGGGATTCAGCCAGTCCATTGCCCAGACAGCAGCAGCATGTTTCACACATGTTTTTCCTGGGAAATCTCAGTCAAAGCTTCCAAAGGCTGGCAGTGACTTCTGAGCAAGGGGCTGTGCTGACAGCATCTCTCCATGCCAGCTCTCCAGCATGGGCTGAGCTGGAGGCAGATCCACAGGGCTGGGATTAAAGGGGAGGCAAGAGAGAGCTGGCCAGGCTGCTGACAGGGTCTTGTCTGCTGTGGGGTTCTTCATCTCCACATGAAAAAATGGAGCTGAGCCTCCCAAACTGAGAGCTGACTCTTAGCTCTTGTGGGAGAATGTGATCCGAGGGACTTCTGAGGCAACGTCTCCACAGGGCATCGGGTGTGGGGGTGGCACAGCCACATGGCTTAAGAATGTCTCTGCCTCTTTTCCCAGCAGTGACATCAACGAAGACACTCTGGAGACTGAAAATGCAGCTGCTGCAGCTGCTGCTGCCTTCACAGCCTCCACAGACCTGAAGGAAGCAGTTCTAGGTAGGTAAAGCTCTTTCCATAGCCCTTTGGTGCCAGCTCCACCACCCCAGTATGCCACAGCCCTGCACTGTCAGACAGTCCAAGCACTGTTGTGCAGAGCTGCTGGGGCTCCGGGGGTGTTTTCTTGTGGGCCTTGGGGACACTGTCCCAGCAGCCAGGGGCCTCGGTGACCAGCAGGGAGCTGGCAGTGGCTGCCTGGGCTGCTGCTGCCCTCTCCTGGTCCGGGATGAGTTCCTGTGTCCGGCCATCCCTGGCTCCTGCCATTCCAGCTTGCCACGAAGGGTGAGGGTTTTGCAGCAATTTGCTGGCTTTGGTTGCAAGTAAAAGTGAGTTTAGGGAATAAAGGCTGATCAGCTGGGCTGGAGTTGACTTAAAACCAGTTTTACTTTAAAACCAAGGGTGACTCCACCCAGATAACATCATTCTTTTTTATCAAGAATGGACGGACTTCTCATATTCCCTGTGCTCAACTGCAGCTGGATTGGCATGAATCTGACTGGGCTGTTTTGCCTGACTAATTTGGGGTTTTGGATGCTTTTGTAGCAAAGTGCAAGTGAGTGGTGGCCACAAATCCCAGCATACCCCACCATGCATCATGTACTTTATTTTTTTTTTTTTTTTAATTTCTGAGTTTCAAAACTGTCATTGTACGTGTGGCTCAGGCACATGAATCAGGAGCTGTGGCTCATGTTTCTCTTTGATCTGTCTCTTCCTCTGATCCCTGTGAGAAGTGAAGATGGCTGAAGATGAGGACAGTTTGGAGGCAGAGATTGTCTACCCCATCACCTGCGGGGACAGCAAAGCCAACCTCATCTGGAGGAAGTTTGTGTGCCCTGGGATCAATGTGAAGTGTGTGCAGGTGAGAACAGAGAGCCCAGCACTGGACTTGTGCTTTTCCCTTGCCCACATTGTGAGTCACCTGGCTTGTCCTAGTTGTGATGAGCTTTGATCAGCTGCTTTGCATCTGAACCATGTCATGGTAGGAAAGGATGACATTTTCCTGGTGCTAGGTTCTTCACATTTGTCCTGACTAAATTGTTAGTTCTGGCTGGAGAGATGGTGCCTCAATTTAATGTGTTATTGAAAATTTGAGAAATTTGGGCACTTGCAGTCTCAGCTCAGTTGGAAAGTTGATAGTTTGAGGAATGTATTGATTGGGGACCTACTGAAGAGTTGCTGCTCTGTCCTGGGTAATTCATGGTTAAAATTTACATGAATTCAGGAACATGCCATGAGTGAGTCATTGCTGGCATTTGTACACAGCCTAAACAATACGCTGCTGAGGGAGAGTCTCCTTGGGTTCCCAAAGGACAGTCTTTGCCCTTCCCAGCAGAGATGGTCCATGAGGCAGAGGGTAGATGCTGCTGCCCCCTAAAATCTGTCCTCTCTGCACTGAAGCCCTTGTCCTTGTTTAGAGATGCAGTTTCTCATGCAGTAACAGTGAGTTGCTCTATGTTGCTCAACATGGCCATGGAAAAGAAGAGGCCTGGATTTGGGAAATCCTTTGAGATGGGCTGTAAGGCAGCTCTTAAGAGGGCTGCCTGGGTCATAGTTGGACTCGAGGATCTTGATCACCCTTAATGATTCTGTAATTCTGTGAACGTGCAGGTTGCTCTTAGGTCAGCATGTGGGTTCAGGCACGGCTGGGTGTGTAGGGCAATAAAAGAAAGGGGCAGGTTGGCACGGTGTGCCAGCTCCCTGAAGCTGGTTTGCAGTAGCAGTGGGTGTGCGCTGCCAGAGAGGCCAGAGGTTCCCTGATACCAGTGGTTGGGCTCAGGAGCAGGAGGTCAAAGAACAAATGGGCTTCTTCTCTTTTTCCTATAACATGCCCCTGGACCCAAATGTTAGCAGTGCAACCCAGCTTTCACTGGACTCCATTGTTAGTGGGAGTGTGAGCAGCTCCCTGCTGTTAATGATGCTTTGCACAAGCTATGGATATTTTCCCAGCTGTCCTGCCTGAGCTGGGCAAACTCACATACCCCTGAACCCTTGGCTTGGAACAGCTGTTAACTACCCATCCATGACAGCAATGTTTGGCTTTAATCTTTCTGACTTGGGCAGTGTTCTCTGTGGTGGGGAGTGCCTGGCAGCCATCTGTTCTGGTGGTGTTCAGTGGCACATGGAGGTTGCTGGCCACTGTGAGACACTGCCAGGCTCCAGCTGAACCCTGCTCACAGGGCACCCTTGGCTTGTTTATGGCTTGTGGCACTGATGTTGCACCCCTGGCTTTTGCAGTTTCATGATCACCTAATCAGCCCCAAGGAGTTTGTCCACCTGGCAGGCAAGTCGACCTTGAAGGATTGGAAGCGGGCGATCCGGATGAACGGGATCATGCTCCGGTTAGTCCCTTCCCTGGTATCTCTGGACACTTCTTCCTGGGGGATTGTGGTGGGGTGGAACAAAACCTTTGGAATGGCAGTTTTGCTGCTGAGGGAGAAAATTAACCACTAAATGTTTGTCCTAATGACAGCCCGGTCCCAAATGTGGTTGATCGAATGGCTTTGTTCTGTCCTTGTGCCTAGGGAATAATTTGGGGCAAGGATTATTTCTCTAGTCTTTTCAGGGTTTGGACCACACTGAGTTTCCAGCTGGTGTAGGGACATTGGAAATTTTAATGCCTATTGGCGGTTGGGCTATGCTGTCTGTGGATTCTCAGCGTGGCCCACCAAATGAAATCATGTCTGGTCATCACCAATGCTCTGATGTTCTGGTTGCAGCACTCCTCCTTGACGTCACTTCTAAATAAGTCCTGGCAAAGAAAAAAAAATCTTTATTACAAGCATTTATCTTCTCTAGTATTAACTACAATAATTCAATTCCTCTATGGTCCTCCTGCACACCAGCCTGAGACTGTGATTTAATTAAAGTCTTTCTCTGCCTTTGGGCAGGATAAAAAAGAATCACCTCTTTCCCCAGGAATTGTCAGTGTTTTTGTGCTCTTTTCACAGGGTGACATTGCCTTTCCCTGTATTCTTCTGCTTCAATGCAGGCATCTCTTGTATTCCTTTTAAGCAGCTTTTGCTCCACATAAATTTTGCATAATAGGTTTAGGCTTTGTCAAGGCAGGGCTTTGAGAGGGGGAAAAAAAACTTCAGGGGAATGTCTGAATGCAAACCCAGCAGCCCATGGGAGCAGATCTTGGGGAGCTTAGGTGATTGTTGGTCAGCAAGACCTGGGAATATTTTGGAGATGACGTTCTTGGATTGGAAGATCCTGTGTCTAGTCTTGCCACTCCCTTTGAATGAGATAAGAGACCTGATTTTAGTTTATAAATAGGGTTATGTCCTGTCTCCTTTTGAGCTGTAGAGTCAAAAAGGCAAGAAAGAAGCTCCCTGTGCTCTCACCCTGAACTGAGATTCCAGCTGGTCCTTTGGCTGGAAGCTGTAGCTTTGGAGGGGATGTGCTGATGGGACTAGATAGGGACTCTCTCTTCTCCTTCCTTCCTCAATAAGTGAGTTAATCAGTCTCAGTAAGGGCTCCTCCTGGCTCTGCCTGCTCTCTTGGCATTTTGGGACTCAGAAGTTTGGGTGAAGGCTGCCAGGAGCTGCATCTCAGAGCTCTTAGCTGTTGCTGATGTGCCTGTCCTTGTGCTTGCTCCCTGTCTTTCAGGAAGATTATGGACTCAGGAGAGCTGGATTTTTACCAGCACACAAAGGTCTGTTCCAACACCTGCCGGAGCACCAAAATTGACCTGACTGGAGCCAGGGTGTCCCTGACCAGCCAGACATCGACAGAGTACATCCCCCTGACTCCTGCCTCTGCTGATGGTACGTGCAGCCATTCCTCACCCTCAGCAGGGGCTTTGACACATCAAAGCACAAGAATGCCACATAACCAAGGTCCCTGTGGCTGCCCTGTCTCTAAAAGGGTCCAAGGCCAGATTAGACAGCACTTGGAGTAATCTGATCTAGTGGAAGGTGTCCCTGCCCATGGTAGGGGATTGGAATGAACTTTGAGGTCCCTTTTTTGAGGTCTCTGATTTTATGAATTTGACCTATAATTGCAGGCAACTGTTTCTTTGGAAAGCATTCTAATTTTGAAATACTTCTATACTTAATCTGTTTTGTCCCTGAGTATTAAAAACAGCTCTCAAAGTCCCCCCCCACCCCAAGTTCCTGGTGGTGCCTCTGGGACAGGATAAGCCACTTCCTGGCTCTGCAGAGCACCCATTCACCACATCTTCATATTGTGGTGGGGAAGCTGATGTTGATGCACAGCCCACTCCAAGCTCCCCTGTTAAACATGAGCTCACCAATGGGAGGTGTTTGCCAGCTGCTGGGCTGTGCTGGAATAACCAGAGCCCTGAAAGCTGCAGAGTAGAGGAACAGAGGGACTGGATTTAATGTCTGCAACTGAGCATTCCAAAGGCTCTGCACAGCTCTGTGGTGCTCTGGCCAGATTCCCATCCATCCTGCTCCTGCGGATGGCATGAATGACGCCTGTTCCCTGGCTCTATGGTAACAAAACTGCTGAGATTTGGCAGAGCTGGAGGGAAGTAGGGACCCCCCCTGCATCCTTGTGCAGTGGTGGGGCTGCTCTTCCCTTGAAGGCTTTAGACACCCTTCAGACAAACGGTGGCTGGGTAAAAAGGGCTGCCAAAAAAATCAGACTCTAAATTTGTTTGACTTTGCCCTGAGCAGTGCTGGTGTGTTTGCAGGGAGAATGGGAGGGAAATGCTGCTCTCAAGCATGTGTTCTTGTGCTGCAGAGGTTGCAGGAGCAATCTCTGGGGATTGCACTCTAATGTAGGAAAATAAGTACAGCTGGCACAGCAACCACTTAAGGTCTCTGTTCAGCATTGAGATCTGCGTTCAAACAGATGTGATCCTGTGCAATATGAAAGAGAAGTCACAGAAATGTAGCAAGGGAGTGCTTCCCTTGGAAACAGCCTGTGAAAATACAGGGAAAGATCAGGACCTGGGAATTTTTTTCTCTTCTTTTTCGCTATTGGTTGCAGTGAACGGATCCCCGGCTACAATAACCATAGAAACATGTGAGGATGCCAGCGATTGGAGCACCAGCATTGGAGGTATGGCTTGGGATCCTGCAGGGCTGGCTGGGTGGAGGAGATGTGCAGAAAGAGGGAAGCAGCAGAATAAGGAGCAGGAAGGACCCCCTTACCAGAGCAGCCTTGCACGACCCTCCACTGGGATTATTCCTTCACTGCTCACAGAATAGCACTGCGTTACATCCCACTGGTGTGTGGGCTGGCTGCACAGCCTTGGGATGAAGTTGTTTCCAAGCACCAACATATCAAAGCCGGGGCCAAATGCGGCTCTAGGGGAAAAATTTCTAATCAGAGGGGTCGTGAAATCATTCTCCTTGGTGCTACTGGCTGTAGCAAAGTGTCCTGTTGGTGTGGGACAGGTGTGGGGAGAGTGTATCCTCCTTTGGGTTCATGCTCTGGGTGGGCTTTGCTCCAGCCCTGTGAGCCCAGGGGTCTCTCCCAGCCTGGCAGGACTGCACCCCTGCAGGGGTGTCCACAGGGAACCTATAGCAGATTACCATTAAACCCTGCTGAGGATTTTGAGGTTCTCCTTTTCTTCCTCTTTCTCCAGATGACACCTTTGCTTTTTGGCAAGGTCTGAAGGACAGTGGTCTCCTGGAAGAAGTGATCCATGAGTTCCACCAAGAGCTGGTGGAGACCATGAAAGGCTTGCAGCAGCGAGCACAGGATCCTCCACTGCAGCTTGGAGGTAAGGACCTGGACATGAGTGGTCAGTCATCTTGAGAGAGAGGCTTGTGGATTTTGTTTTTTTATCCTTAGGGATATCTGAATGGCATGATAGGGACACAGCTCATCATAAAAAAAAAAAAAAAAATCTAATTTCTGGCTGATTGGTGAGGGTGCCACTTGGGGATAATTCAGGTGACCTCAGTTCTCCAATTCCTTATGCCTGGAGCTTCCTCTTTGCTGGCTCTTGGTCTGGACAAATGCTTGGCTTGGGAACTTAGGTGGAATTGAGGCCATTGGAATAGCAATAAAGCAAGCAGCTACTGTGCCAGCAGATTCCTTATCACCCCTGCTAGGAGAGGAGAGGACTGTTTACATGCCAGTGACCTCTTGCCCTTTCTCATGGCTTCTTCCCCAGCCTCTTGCATTACCCTCCCTCAGATTTTGGCTGTCTCAGCTGGACACGTTGTTGTGTGACTTTTGCCAAACCACAAATAGCTTGCGCAGGGAATTTTGCTTCCTCAAAGATTCTGTGTCTTGTTTTTAAGATGCTGTTTTACTCAACAACATAGTCCAGAACTTTGGGATGCTGGATCTGGTCAAGAAGGTCCTGGCCAGCCACAAGTGCCAGATGGATCGCTCAAGGGAGCAGTACACACGGGATTTGGCAGGTATGCCCTGGACACAGTGGTGTGGCACTGGGCATCCTGCCAGTGCCTTTCCTTTTGGGCTGAGAAAGTGGGGCTTGTGTTAAAGCTGGTGTTTGTTAAACCAGCCACATTGCCACAGGCCTCTGGGATGCTTATCCAGGATCCAGGCTAAGCCAAACCTCTTCTCTCTTCAGCTCTGGAGCAGCAGTGTGACGAGCACCGCAAGCGAGCAAAGGAGCTGAAGCACAAATCACAGCATCTCAACAATGTCCTGATGACCCTCACGCCTGTCTCCGTTCCCACACCTCTGAAACGCCCCAGGCTGACCAGGGCCACCTCCGGACCAGCTGCCATCACTTCCCAAGTCCTGTCCCAGCCAGCGCAGCTCGCTGTCACCCCCGGCGTGCCGGTGTCCCAGATTGCCAATCTCCCTCTCGGCAAAGTGGTCTCGGCTCTCCCTCCTTCGGTGCTGGGGAAGAGCCCAGCCCAGCCCCCTGCTGCGAGCTCCCCAGCCTCCCCTCTGCTGGGGGGGTACACGGTGCTGGCCTCTGCTGGCTCCACCTTCCCCAGCACGGTGGAAATCCACCCGGACGCTTCCAACCTGACAGTGCTGAGCACAGCTGCGGTCCAGGACGGCAGCACTGTGGTGAAGGTGGTGAGCCCCTTCCAGCTCCTCACGCTTCCAGGACTTGGCACAACCATCCAGAATGTGACACAGATAGCTCCCAGTGGGAGCACGGTCGTGACTGTCCCGTCCGGTGCCACTGAGGCTGCCGGGGATGAGCACGCTGCTGCCGCCGTCGAGGTGACTGCAGTGGCTGATGAGGCGGAGCAGAAGTGAGAGGGGGGACTTGCCTGGAGGGACGCTGGCCGTGCCACTCTGGGGGGAACTGCCTCTTCTCTGGCTGCGCTGTGGGACGAGGAGCGGTGTCATGAGGGGCACGGGCTAACAAGACTCAGAGCAGCTCGTGTTGGGAGCAAGGAGGTTCAGGTCAGAGGGAAGGAGGGGGGAGGAAGGATGCCCGGGAAGGGAAAGGCAGAAATGCTCTGCCTTGTTTGGAGGAGGGAAGAAAAAAAGAGCTTATTTTTATAAAGCTTTCCTTCCCTGTTCTCTTGGAATAGCTTTCTTGCTCTGGGTCATCAGCCCAGCCTCATTAGCAGGCACAACTGGAGCAGTGTCCATCAGGAGGAGTGGACAGGAGCAGGGAGAAGGCAGTAGCAAAAGGAAGCTGCTGAGGGTGTGTGGGGAGCTGGCTGCTCCCCATCCTGAGGGTCTGCAGGAGTGGAGAGGGATGCCAAGAGCGGGAATTCCATGGATCTGTACGATCATTGACAGCAGGAAGTGCTCTGGCAGCATGGGCACAGGCCCTGGGAGGTTGGGTTTTGTGTGTGACACTTGTTTCCAAAACCAGTGGGAGCTGTTGCGACAGTGGGCATGGTGGTTACCCAGGTCTGCTGGGGAAGGAGCAGGAAGAGGTGAACCCAGAGGGCTGAGAAGAGCTGTGACTTCTGAGGATTTAGGGTCTTTTTCTAATTTTCTCAAAAAAAAAAGAAAAAATCCATTCTTGGGATTTTTTTAAGCCAACGGCGATTTTTAAGCAAAGCCCTGTCTGGGAAGCTCGTTCTGCATGGCAGAGCCGTGCTGCGGAGCATGCAGAGCTGAGCCCCATGGCCATGCTCCAAGGAGCTCACACTTCTCACAAGGGGGGACCCTGCTGTCCCCAGCCCACAGCATCCTGTGGGAGCCTTGAACCCTGCTGGGTTCAAGCAGCTGTTCTGTAACGGGGTGCTCGACCCCCCCAGTTCTCCTTCAGCCACCCCACTCGCTGTGACTCTCACCAGGTCCCATCCCAGGGCCTGTGTGTCTCACACTATCTCTGGCTGGAAGGAGTCGGGTGCTTGGAGTGTTGGGATTTCTCCAAACTTGATCGGGCAACAGCAGCAACAACAGGTCACTTTATTGAGTAATAAATATTTTTTTGAAAGAATGTTGCTGGTTTACTGTGTTTTCTATGTCCAGGTATGACAGCTGGGATTGTGAAATGAGGCTAATGAGGCAGGACAAGAACAACACTTTATTAATCATAGATGTCCATGTCCTCTGTGTTCCCTCTGACCGTGGGTATGCAAGGAGCCTGAAATGTGGCTCCAAAGTCTGGTTGTCCATGGCACGGCTGGCACAGCCTGGCTGCACCCAGTGCTGATAATCACTGGTGCCCAACCTGTGTTTAGAAGAGTTCTGACACGTAATCAGGAAGAAAAGTGGTCTATTCTGATGCATTAGATTTTGTTTCGTTTTGGCTGAGACTCAGCTGAGGCTGCAGCTGATGAGGAGGAGTCCTGCCTTATCAGAGGTTTTTCCCTCCCAGCTGGCTGCTGCTAAGATATCACCGTCATATCTCTGTACTTGGGACAGCAGTAGTGTGTCAGACCGAGTACATATAAAGGGTTGTGATCACCCTGAGTTGCCTTTTGCCTGTCCAGCGTGAGCAGCAGTGCTGAGCCACACCTAAGGTGTGTTTCCAGCCCGAATTCCCCCCTTCCTGTGCTGCAATGGTGAGTGAATGTCTCTCTGCCGCACAGGGACACCTTTCCCCAGCAGTGCCAGGGCTAGAAAGCAGTGGTGTCTTTGCCCAGCCTTGGAGAGCTGTGGACTGAGCACACTTACTCCAGCCATCTCTGCTTTGGCCAGTCTTGTCTGGGTTATCCAGGGGTTGTGGGAGAGGGGAGGTTCAGATGGAAAAGGACAGCCTGAGCGACCTCCTGGCTCCTCTTTAAAGGTATCTGAGAGGTGAAAGCAGAGCGTGGGGTGGGTCAGGATTTGTGTCAGCTCTGTGTTGGTGTGGTGCAGCAGTGGGCAGCAAGAGCTGGGACAGAGCAGAACAAGCAGGAGGCAGCAACTCTTCTCTGGCTCCGTGCACCTTTACCTGCCCTGGAGACTACTGATCATCTCACCGGCAAAGCATTCCCAGCGTGGGTGTACTTTACCCAGCAAAGCAGCTCTTCCTTGGGATGTAAACAGCTCCCCAAGCAATAAAAGCTCGGCCGGCAGATTTGGGCTGGTGCAATTCTTCCTTCCCTTTGCAGCAGCTCTTGGGACAGCCAGCCAGGGAGGTGCCGGTGGGGCAGCCCTGCCTCTCTCGAGAAACCGCCTGGGACGTTCAGCGAAGCCCCGGTGGTGTGTTCCATTCCTGGGGGGGCTGTGCCGCTCCAGCGGCGCCTCCTCGCCCGGCCGAGGGCAGCTGGGGGCTTGCAGAGTCAGCAGCTCGTGGTAGGATGAGGGCTGAGAAGGAAAAGCAAAGAAGGGAAGTTCTCTGCAGCGAGATGTATGCAGAGATTATCAGTGTCTGGATGAGTGGCCTTGGGCTGGATGCGACCGTGGGCGATTGGGTAGCATTCCCCGGCCGGGGGGAAGTCCCGTGTGAGTGTGGCAGCAGATCCTGGTCTTGCAGCCTTGTTATCAGCAGGGGTGGTGAAGAGCTGCTCGTGGAGAGCACATCCCACCTGTGGATCAGCTCATCAGCTGTCCCTTCCCCCGGCACAGAGACCTGGGCTCTGCAGGGGGAGCCCCCAAGCCCTCCCCAGGGGGCTGCACCCATGGCTGTGGGCTCCCAAGGCTGCAGTGGGTGTCGTGCACTCCACAACTGGGACATGGCTGGGGATCCCAGTGGGTCAATCTACTCTGTGAGCCTGGGGTCCCTGAGCAGGGCTGGGGCTCTCAGAACCCGTTCTACTAGCCTGGTGCTGCCAGCAATGCATTTCTGAGGTCCCTTGGGTGCTCAGGCTGAGATCTGCTCCCCTTTTCTCCCATGGGGAGCCCAGGGCTGCTCCACTCACAGCCGGGCATAGAGGACTTGCACCCAGAGACAAAATTACATAAGGGCTGCAGATGACTCATGCCAAGTCCCTGTTTTTCCCTGGATTATGTGGTGATGGAGACTCAGCCACTTGAATTTTCTCCTCCAGGTATTCCACAGGAGCACATTGCAGTATGTGGGGTGGAGCAGAGGCTCCCACTTCCCGAGCAGAGCCTTGCCACAGTCCTGCCTGGCAGCTGCCCGTGGGGTGCCAGGGGGTGGGGGCCTCACCAATTCCTCACTCTCTGCGTCTCTCTGGGCAGGTTAGGGCTGAGATGCTCCAGCATCCTCGCGGGAGGGCTCTCCCAGCTCCCAGCAACTTCTTCGAAAAAGCGGGGGGTGTGCAGCACACAAAGGGCAGCGTGTCTGGCGCTGGGGCGGGGAACAGCAGCGATGGTTTCCTGGGGAAACCGCTCCGTGGCTGTCGGCCGTGTCGCTGCAGTAATGGAAACCGAAACTCGGGGCTTTCGGCTCGGTGTTTGTCTGCCTAAAATCGGCAGATCCTGGTTTTCGACTCTCCCCCGCCCTAGTGCTGTGCATGTGGTGACGCAGCTTTGCCTCCTCCCTGCTCCAGCAGTGGCATCCTGCGCTCTGGCGCCAGCGATGGAGGGACAGCAGAGCCGGCTGCTCCCGGGGCTGCTCCGCGTGTGTTGAGCAGGGCCGGAAGCTTTATAAAATACAGTGAAAGTTGTTTGCTTCTAGAGCTGGAGGGAAAATATCCCACCTGTAAAATCAATGAAACTTCCAGATATCCCACCTGTAAAACCAGAGTGAAGCTTCAGTGCCAAGACCGCTTCACCTGGGTGAACTGGGCACTGCCCGTCCCGGCTCGGGCACCTCAGGGGAGTGGTGCCAGGTATTTTGTTTGTTTTTCACTGCTGTCTGATGGTGTCACAGAAACCTTTGATGTGGTTTAGAGTCAGGGCTGCAGAGAGGATGATTCCTGCCCCAGGTAGTAGCAAATGGGAATGGACTCTGTCACTATGGACCACTCTGATATCAGGGCTGGGCTTTGCTTGGTCTCTCCTTCCTAGGCAGGGATTGGGCCCTGGTACTGCACAAATCATAACAGTTCCCATGGCAGCTGCAAAGACAAAGGTGGGAAGCCCTTTCCTGGATGGGAACACTGAGCACGGAGGCTTCGTGGGGTCAGATCCTGCTGTGAAGCTAAGCCATCCACTGCTCCTTGCTGACAGAGCACAGAGTGCAGCGGAGCCTGGCAGCCATGGCCAGGTGCAGGTGGCCATCGTGCCACAGGTCCAGCAGTGACCAGGATGATGTTGCACAGACCTGGTGGCTTTGCTGCCCAGGAATGCCTGGTTTCCACAGCCACCCAGTGCTCTGCTGGGATCCATCCAGTGCTTGCTGCTCCAGTGGGGTCCATTCAGCGCCCACAGGCTTGGGCGGCCCCACTCCTCTCCTTGGTGGGAAAATCCTTTTCTTGGCTCCCCAGGGTGCTGCTGGATGGTAGCCAGGTGAGAGTTCCCTCTGAGGCACTCAGCAGCTCTGCACAAAGCAGGAAGGTCAGAAACATCGTTTCTCTTCCTCCTTCCACTGTGTTGACAAACCAGTCTCTGCCCCTCCTTTCTCCCTACTACAGTGTCGGCGTGCCCCACAGGGTGGCTCTGTGTTTCCTCCTCCCATTTGCTTTGAGGAAAAACTTTTCTTCTGTTGCTAAGGCTGGCTTTGTGTTGAGTTGCACCACCAAGCACAACGTGTCCATCCATCGATAGAAGGATTGAACAGCGTCCCTGTCAGCAGGGACATTTTGCCTCAGGTGCCTGCGATTTTTTTACGGCCACTTGTAGCTGGAGGTGTGTTAGTTTTCCCTATTTGTTTCCAGGGCTTGCAGCTGGCTTCTGGCATGAAGATAATTCCATTAAGTCGGAATGCTGGGACTTGACCGCAGTGTTGGGTACAGCCCCTGCTTTACAGGTCAGGGCTTTCTGAAGTCTTGTGTACTTGTAAGAGGTGAGATGCGGCTGCTGTTGTGGGTTCCTGGGGCTGGGGCTGTTAGAGGAGCTTCCTGAGACTTTGCTTAGGTGCGTGTGTTTTGGGGTCATATCGGGTTGATAGTTCTGTGTGTATTACCCGCAAATTTGCCCCATCACCAAACCGCACAGAGGGAGGGCACTGCCTCGTGCTGAGATGAGGTGCTAAGCTGTTGTGGGATGGATTTGGTGAGGTGCAAAGGGGCTGAGAAGGGGCTCCACAGCCCGGGTGCTGAGGATGCCCCACTGCTCGGGCGCTGAGCGTCAGCTGATGGTGCTGGTGCGGTAACACGTGCCCACAAACTGGAGTGCTGGCTCTTGCCCCCCGGCTGTCGGTGCTGCCCCACAAAACACGATGCAAATGAGCCTCGGCTGCTTCAGGGGGTGGATTTGGGGTTTGAGTCTGTTTTTGACTCGAGGCTGAGCTCTGCAGCGGATGCATTGCGCCCCGCGGAAAACCGAACAGAAAACGAAAGTGGTGATGAACAGAAAGGAAGGCAGTGCTCTGCTCCCCACCCCAGCCCCTCCGAGCCCCGTTAAAAAGGAGGCTGCCGACGGGGGCGAGCTGAGTACCGGGGCTGCCGCTCAATATTCACTTAAAACTCCGGTGCTGCCGCTCCGAGCTCTGGACCGAATCTGAACGCGGGGAATCCCGACCTGCTGCGGGTGAGCGGCGCCCCGGGGGGCGGCCCCTCTGCACCTTGGAGGGGGGACAGGACCGGGGGCAGACTCGACCCCCGATGCGCAGGGATTCGGGGGTGGGACGGGACCGGGGTGTGAGGCTGGTACCCCCAGGAGCGCCCGTCCTGTTCGCTGCACGATGCGGGTGGTGCTGTCCCGCCAGTGCCGCTACCGGTACCGGTACCGGCTCCTGCTGCCCTGGATGCCGGTGCTCGCTCCCTTTGGTGCCCCTTCCCCTTGGTGCCTTTCCCGCCCTGTTCGCTGCCTGTCCCTCTTCTCCGGTGCCGGCTCCCCCCTCCTGGTGGCGGTCCTGGCGCCGGCTGGGGCTCCCGTTGGTGCCGGTACCGATCCCCCCAGCTTGATGCCCGTGCCGGCTCCTGCTCCCCTCCGGTGCCGGCGGGCGGGGCGGGGC
>VXBI01014352.1:0-79397 GCA_013397375.1 Toxostoma redivivum
AAAACTAAACCTGAAGGCATCATGGACACCCTGTACCTGAGCCTCCCCACTCTCACAGGGAGGAATTCCTGCCTAATATCCAATCTAAAACTGCCTTCCTTCATCTTAAGGCCAATCCCTGTGTCCTGTCCCTTGTCCTCAGCCCCTCTCCAGCTCCTGGAGCCCCTTTAGGGTCTCTGAGGTCTCCCTGGATCCTGCTCCTCCCCAGGTGAGCACCCCCCACTCTCCCAGCCTGGTTTATTTTTCTCTCTTGAACCAAAGCTGCTTCAGCTCTGCAGGAGCAGCAGGTGAGGAGTTGGGCACTGAAGGGACAAATTGCAGCCTGGTCCTTTGCAGACCCCAGCTGCAGTGCTCAGCTCAGCAGGATTTGTCTTCACCAGGGCTTTTAAATGATAGAATCTAAAGGCATCTGAGTAGATAAGAGGGGTGATTGATTGCAGTGTTATTACTAATAATACTTTAGGTTAAATTGTACTTTTTTTTTTTTTTTTAATCTGCCCTATGTCCTTTTATGCTCCTGTTAATAAATTTTAAATCCATCTTTAGATTTCGTGGAGAATTTTAAATTGGTTCATAAGTACAATCTACTGGACAAAATGTAATCTATGGTGATTTTTCAGGTATAAAATAACACACTAAAAATTGTTAAACTTTATAACAGGGTTGTGCTGCAAGAAAACTTATGTAGAACATAAAAAAGCAGCACAATCTCTGTGAATATTGGCTACATTAATACCTAATTTAATTAGTTCATTAGTAATATAAGCATATTTCTGCCTTTACTTTTTCCCTACTAGTATTACAAATGCTGCATCCTTATCTTGCCACGTTTTTTTAATTTAATATGGATTTATTCCTAAGCATTCCTTCCATGATAACTGATAACTAATTTCAAATTCTGCCTGAAAGAGGCACATAAACAGACATTAAAACCCACAGCTAACATTGTGAGTTGGCAGTGAAAATTTAATGGTGGAGACATAAATTCAGCCTAATTTTATTGCAATTCTTCAGGAATCCTTTTTTCTAAACATTGCATCAATTTCCAAATCCATTTGTTATCCATTATATCAGAGGATAATGAAACCATTTAATACACTATAGCCTGTCATATATACTTCTCTTAGTGTTTCATTTTAATTTGGCTTACTTAGGAGACACTTAACTGATTGTCATTCTTAAATTTAATAGGCAAAATCTATCTTTATCTTGTTCTTTTCTGTAGATTAATATTAATCTTATTCTGTGATAAGTTTCTACCATTAAGACAAAAAGGATTTCTTGAAAAAAAAATCTTGGCTGGCAGAATTATCTAGACCACATGCTAAGGATGAAAATATAATAAATTCTCCAGCTTTGTGGAATGGTGCAGCTTGGAAGAAGACAAAATGAGATGGTCAAAATTAGCCAAAAAATGGGGATATCCAGACCACCCTATGACTGAGGTAAAATAATAACTGATAGAAAATAAGATACACTAAGATAATAAATGGGAGAAGTTGTGGATGTCCCATCTCTGGATGTATTCTGTGAGTCCAAGAAAGGAGAAGAGGGTCAGAAAATCATGGAATTGTTATCCAGCTTCGTGTTAGGGAGTCTTTGCAAATAGAGGAGCTGACCCCCAGTGCATCCTCAACACCCTGGAGAGCTCTGGCCAGGGAAAAGGGGAAATGTCCCCACTGTGGCCTTGCCCCTGTCCCCCTCACTCCTCACCATGGAGAAACCACCCAGAACTGCACTTGGATGGTGCCAACTACTCCGAGATATTTTCTGAAGCTGCAGGAAGGGCAGGAAAGGTTTGTGTGGAATGGCTTTGTCCAGAGCCTGAGCCAAGGCTGGGGCAGCTCGGGGTGAGGCTGAGCTGAGACTCCTGGTGCCACTCCAGGGAGGTTTGGGAATCCCAGAGAGGGATCCAGGCAGGAGTGGATTGTCCCCAGACCTTGTCACAGCCAAGGTTCTTCACCTTGACATGGCCCATGAGGACACCTGGGCATGGAGAAGAGCCCTGGGGTTTGCTCCCAGCTCTGCCTCACGTCCTTTTCTTTCTTATTTCTCTTTTCCTCTTTACCTTCTGTTCAGCAAAAGCCTGGTGTAATCATCCAAATCTGCAGCTCTGCATCACTGCTGGGAGCCTGTGACCAAGGAGAGCTCAAAGCAAAGCCCAACCAGTCCAGTGCTCCCCAAATCTGCCCAGTCTTACAGAGCCTGATCAGAGTGGGCTGCGCTCCAGCTCCTCCAGCTGCCTTTGTGAGTTTTGAAACGAGTCTGGGAGCAGTGGGGCAGTGCCAGGAGGCTGGGAAAAGCAAATGTTGTTCCAGTATTTAAAAGAGTGAGATGTGATGACCCTGGTAATTACAGGTTTGTCAGATTGATACTGGGTCTGGAATGGCTGCTGGAGAATTTGATTAATAAAGGATTAACGGCAGAAACCTAATTAATGCCAATCAATGCGGGCTTAGGGAAGGAAGATCCTGTCAAAATTGCTTTTTTTTTCTGAATGAGATTACAAATTTTGTTGATAACCATGGTAATGTCCTGTAACAGCCTTCTATAAAACATCTGACTTGGTACTGCATGACTGATTACAAACCAGGGAGATACAAAACAAACAGATCACAAAAAATGGGGCCAAAACTGGCTGACAGGGCTCAAAATAACTCTAAGTGACCTTTACCAGCCGTGTAATTCTTTTGCTGATGGACTCCATGAATTTCTCATTGTTATTTTGGCCGTTTTATTTATGATTTCAAAGGAAAAAAAAAAACCCTCTGAATTATTGTGGCTGTAAATCCTTTAGTCTTTTCTGCAAGCTGCTGCCAGGAAGAGTGGGTTGTGAGCATTCTAACTTCATATTTGGCCAGTGGAAGCTCCATAAATAGAAATACTTAGCCCTTAAAATGGGAAAGTTTGGACCATTAGGCAAGAAATCATTAAAGGTTGAATCCCTCCCTGTGAACATGGAGCACAAGTAGCAGAAGAGCATTTTTCTAGTTTAGCAGTGGTGAGGAGCTGAAATCCAGAAATATTCCCAGTGCTTAGAGTTTAGGTGATTAAATGTTGGGCAATGGGTTGTGGCTGATTCTCTGTCAAACTGAGGCTCCAAGTTTTCCAAGTTTTCCTGGATAATCTCCCCCAGTTCCCTAAAGAATTAATTCAGGACAACCTGCACTGGGCAAAGCTCTGGAAATGGCCTTTCCACCTGGGGCTGGAATCAGGCTGCAGGAGAAAATCCACCCCAATTAGAGAGCCCAGATTTGTGTAGTGTCGTGTTTATTGCTGCCAGGGGGGCTCTGGGATGTTGGGGTGGAATTTTCTGTATTTGTATTTCCTCTTCTCATCTGCAGGCTTCAGGTCTTGGACCTTCAAGATTTAGGTTCAGTAGCAAACAGAGCCAGAGCATCTGAACCATCTTCTTCCTCCAAAAGATTAATTATCAGCCTGCTTTAAAAAAAAATAAAAAGGGAAAAAAGGAGAAAAAAAAAGCATCAAATGCAGAGTTGTCTTTATAAATATCTCCTGAGCCTGAGATAAAAGGGATAAGGCTGGTAGGACATCTGATGTGCAGCCCAATTAACCAATTCTTTTATGTTCAGCTGTTCTAATACAACATTTCTTCAGTATTTTAATAAACCTTAGCCATATGTTTGAGGTGGTTATTGCAAGGAGATTAAAGCTGAGATCCTTAAAGCTCCCAACAATATTTTCCTTTTTATTAGACAGTATTGTGTAGTAATAATGTTAAAACCTTTTAATTCAGTGAAATAAATTTACTCAGAAATTAATACAAGAGAACTGTCATTTATGCTTTACCTGCAAGAGAGGAAATTAAAATTGACTTTCCAGAGGATCTTACAGTAATGCTGGAGCCATTTTCAAACTTTGGTCATGCATAGTACAGAGGCAGTTTAGGTTTCTCTCAAGGATTCAAATCTCAGATTATACTGAATTATTATGTAGTAAAATATAAATAAATGAAAGTATAGGGTGAAAATCTGGCCTTTTTTATAGTAAATAGGAGCAGTGAGTGGGATGTGTGGGATGCACCAAGAAAAGCCTGGAGCTCACACAGGTGTTGGATCTGTATTTTTTTGTAGAAATTTGACATCTGCTGACTTCATCCTTTTCCTTTATCCTCTGTCTCATGGCCGTGTGACACTCAGCTCTCTTCATCAACACATGGACCTCAAGGTTCTCAATCCAAGAATTGATTCCAAAATACTTTTTATTTCATTTAAGAGTTTGAGAGAACCAAGTAGAAAAGCTCTAGCAGTGAGCAATTATAAAGGAAATGGAAGTTTGACCATTACACAATGACTTTTAAAAAACTGTTACCTCTCCTGAGGGTGGCTGATATTGAAGGAAGCAAATTTAAAAGAATGTGGTTCAAGTGATAAAATCCACACACCAAACTGCAAATGATTGCCCTGTTTTTATTATTCACATTATGATTCCCAAAACACCATTTTTTTTCCTGGTGCTTTAATTATTTTCTCCACCGAGTCTTCCAAAGATTCATTTGAGACTTGTGAACCTAAGAAACTTTTTTAATAAAAGAGAGATAATCAGTGAGCAAGATTGTTTTTCAGGGCTGATTCTCCCAGGTATTTCCAACACCAGTGATAAACCCTACAAGTCCATCTGCAGAAAATGTGAGTTTAGCCTGAGTCCAGGATAAGCACTAAACCCACCTGGAATTGGCTGTAAAAGCTGACTGGGACAAACTCTCCCTTCTAAACATCCTGTGTGTGAGAATCCACAAACCTTCCAACAGGATTAGATTTGGAAATTGCTCCCCATGGAGGAGCCTGGCACAGGGTGCCCAGAGCAGCTGTGGATCCCTGGATCCCTGGAATGTCCCAGGCCAGGCTGGACACTGGGGTTGGACACTGGGACAGTGGGAGGTGTCCCTGCCATGAATGGGTGGGGTGGATGGGATTTAAGGTCCTTTCCAACCCAAACCAGTGTGGGATTGTGCTAGGACAGCAGAACAGCTTCCCCACCCTCCCTCCCTGGGAATAGCTTTGGATTGGGATGGAGCAGAGCCCTGCAAAGCCCCTCATTCAGTGGCAGTGGTGTGGCTGAAATGAAACCCAACAGGGGACATGCACAGGCATGGAGGGGAGTGTTGGCTCCATAGTGTGCTAATTAAAAAATATTCCCCTATTGTACCTCACCCCACTCCTATAGCCAATTTTCTCTGCAGAACTGATTAGCATACTAATAGCCTTCCCTCCAGCTCACTGCTAGAACTCCAGTTGAGAATATCCATTAAATCTGAAGTTATACAACCTGAGAGGTGCAATAAGAGAAGTAAAACTTGTTAAAGGCTTCCTTTGGTATGAGTTTACTTTGTTACCACTTTCTGCTTTCCAGCTTTAGTTTTCAATGCTCACCTAACAGCAATTCCCAGGTGTGGAGTTCTCAATTTGATACCTAAAGACAAAGACATCTTTCATCATGCACTTCCTTCCTAAATTAATTCTTAAGTCTGACTTCTCTGTCTCTTTATCTGCTTCCCCTTTTCTCTCCTTCTGTTGATTTGAAGCCTTCTCCTTCTCTTTTCTCTCTGTTATCTTTACTTTTCCTCTTTTCCCAAGGTGTGGAAATATCTGTGCCATCCTTCATTGCTTGCACACAGCCCTGCTTCTCTGCTTTAGAAGGACTCAACCCTGGAAGAGTTTTTCAATGAGGAATAAACTTCAGAAAGAGCAGGGCTGTGTGAAATTTCACTATCAGTGCTGCTTTCCAGAAAGAGGAAAAATCCTGAAAAAAGGAAATCCCTGTTTCCTAATTGTTTTCCACACACACAAAAAATACCATTGACAAGACATTAATCCATTAATTTAATAAGAAAAGAAAAAAAAGCCATTAACATAACTTTGACACAACTTGACTCCAAACAATAAATATTTTGACACAAATGTTCTCCAATAACATTCAAGCTACAGTTTTTGTGGATCCTGGTTTTATTCTCTATGGCTCAGCTGGGATGTCATTAGCACCAGGATTTCACTCAAGGAAATTCTCATGGAATTCTTCATGTAGGAACAGGTCTCAGGAAAGCAGCTGTTCTACAAGAGCTGTTTTGGAGGATGGAGATGCCCTTTTCAAGTCACCAGGCTGCTCACAGGAACCTGGAACACCCAACTTGCCCATTCTCTGTAGCAGGTTAAACCATGGTGCCTTTGGCAAAATTCCTCTGAGACTCCAGACATCTCCAGGGCCTTGGCAAACACAAGTGGGAGAGCAAAAATTGCAATACACAAATGTATCTTCCATCCTTCAGGCAAAAAAAAAAGGGAATCTCAATGTAAAACTAGGAATGCAAAGAGATATTTTGGTTAAATGGATTTCAATTGTTCTAACTGATGGGAAGGTTGCAGCTGCCTCTGACAAGGACAGTGGAGACATGTCAGACAGAGGCAGAAATGCTGGCAGGGACTGTCTAATGACCAGAGAGCTCCCTGATGTGATGGCAATATCCTTTCACTTGCAGTGAATAAGTGTCAAAATACCTGCTTGCTGAATAACATCAGTTGCATGGAGTTATACAATTCAAAATAGACTCAAGTTTGAAAATCTCTTTTTCCTGCCAAGGTCCCAAACTCTTCTAATCCCTTTGTCTTGACACAGCAGTGCTTTGAGAAACCTCTGTGGCTCTGCCTTTTGCTGTAGGGGCTAATATAAAAATAATCTACCTGTAATTAAAAAAGATAGATATCTTCCAGCTCAAAGATTACAGCTCATTACTTCCCTTGGTCTCATGTGAAAACCCTCTCATCCATCTTGTCAAAAAATGTAATCCAGGAGCCTTTCCTCTTTGGGAAGCACAAAGTTTTTCCAGAAGGACACTTGATGGGAAGAAGAGTTTGTGTTTGAGGGAGAGGGAGGAAGGTTCTGCCTTCTCTCAGGTGTCACTCCTTGAGCACCTGGCCAGCTTGGGCTGGTTCCAAGGAAAGCTGACTGATGTCACTTTGTCACCAGCTCAGCCTGTGCTGCTCTGCAGAACATGGCAACAGATCTGATTTGTCATGACTTTACTGCCAGGAAAAGGAGCTGAGGAGAATTCAGGGTTGTGTGTCCAAGGAGGGGCTGCATCCTTTCCTCCCCTTGCTGTGATATGTGGAAAAGATTTTATAACTCGTGAAAAATGAGAGTTATAAAGTAGGTATACATTTATTTAGTGTTGAAGTGCATGGGGGATAGCTTTCCTTAAAGTATGTATTTTACTTTAAACTATTGCTTTATTTATTCTTTAAAAGATTAGGATTATACAATATGCTCAATATATATTTATGTTCTAGCTTTTCTTAGTTTTGCTTGCTTTTGTTTCATATTAAAATGAACTAAAAGGTGTTTTTTGTGCTTGTGCCTTTTTAATTTAGGGATTGTTAGGGGTTTTTGATGAAGGCTTTTAAACTTTTTATGGCACTTGAACTTTTCAACTTTGTCTCCAGAGCATGTGTTTCAGCCATTTGGGCACATTTTAGATTCTGAGATTAGTTTTTGTTGGTTTAAGGTTTTGGATTTATTATTTATTGTTGGTAGTTTTGCACCCCTCATCCTCTTTGCAAGTTTTGGCTTTGTTTATTACAAATTAGTTTGCTGCTTTTTTTTTTAATTTTTTTAGGCATTTTTTATTGTTTTTGTTTTTGATGGACTATTTTTTACTTTTTAATTTTTTTGTTTTAGCTGGGAAGAGCCAGGTGCCTGTTTGCTCTGAAATGCCCCCAGTTGCCTCCTGCTTCCCAACAGGATAAAACTCTCCCTAATGGATTATTGAGGAGTTTGGAGCAATCTGGTCCAGTGCAAGGGGCTGGAATTAGATGATCTTGAATGTCTTTTTAAACCCAAACAATTCCATGGTTCTTTGATAAATTTAAACCAAGGAATTCCAACCTAGAGCTGGGTAATGAAGGTTTCAGCACATGCTGTGCTCCACAAACTGTGGTTTCTAAACCAAACACCCACAAAGCACTCGACACAGCTTCCTCCATTGTGCACAGATCCATTCAAAAGAAAAACAAAATAATCGACACACATGAAATCACAGACAGAAAAGTGATCTTAGGGGAAAATACACCTTGGTCTGGTTCTCATGAAAAACTTCTTTTCGTGGCAGTCTGCTATAAGCAATCACACACCAAGAGTTGTTGTGGAGGGCAGGGCACCTTAACAGCCAAGGTCTGGAATCAAACCCTCAAAATGGTGATGATAAAGGAAAGATTTTTTTTTTTTTTAAAACAGACTCAGACCTCAGTTAATCAGTTGATGGGAAAGATGTGTCCCTGGGGAGTGGATATAAGAATCTGTTACTGGAATATAGCAGGAGAGAGTAAAAAAAAAATAAGACAACTTTTCTATTCTTTTATGTGTTGAGGCAACTGCTAAATTTTATGAGGTTATCTTGTAAAACTGTGCTCTGCTCCTCCTGTGTGCCAGTCTCCAGCTCACCCTCACTGTGCTCCCCTGACAAATCAGCATAATTGGAGCTATTGGAGCTCATTTGGGGCATCTTTAGCAAAGCAGAATGTATGGGAAAATAAAACAAGTTGTGCCTGGGGAAGAGCGGCTGCACACGAGGCACTCAGGAGTTATATCCCTGCTAAGGTTTTGTGTGAGCTGGGGCAGAAGGTCACGGTGGAATGTGTGGAGCAAACCCAGTGCAAAAGTCCCCTGGGCAGCTGGTGCTTCAACATGAACAGTTTAACACACATAAAAAGCTGCGTGCTCCCTAAACTGCTCCCAGTCTTTAAATCTGGGCTGAAATGGGGCCTGGGTGATCAATTCCTAAGCACACAGCTCCTAGCCTGTAGTGAGAGACAGGGAGGGGTTAAAATGCAGATCCCTGCTTTTGGGGAGGCTGAGTGGAGACAAGGCACCTTTTAACCTCTGCTCTCTGCAGTGTCTGCTCTCCACTCAGCAGAACACTTAGGGATGTGATGGAGAAGGAATTAGAAAAAATGAAGGACTTTTAAGGGAAGCAGGTCTGTTAATAGGGTCTGTTTATAAGTAATGAAAAGAGATAAAGTGACCAGAAACTGAGTAGCAGAGCTGAACTAAAGAGGGTAAATGGATTCCTACAAAAATCCTGGAGAGTCTCCTTGAAATATTTTATATTAAATTGGCCTTAAGATAAAGGAGGGTAGATTAGATTAGATATGAGAAAGAAATTCTTAGCTGTGGCTTCCTCTGGATCCCTGGATATGTCCAAGGCCAGGCTGGACAGGGTTTGGAGCACCTGGGACAGGGGGAGGTGTCCCTGCCATGGCAGGGGTGGCACTGGGTGGGATTTGAGGGCCCTCCCAACCCAAACCAGCCTGGGACTGTAAGTGCATTTCACTGACATAATTAATCCTATAAAGAAATGTTCCAGAAGAAGATGTAATTAAAAAAAAAATCAAGTTTTTAAATCTCCTGAATTTTCAGTCCAATTTTTAATTTTGAACATCTTATTTTCCCCCCAACTACCTGATCTGTTTTAATTCAGTAAAGAGCTTCCCAGCACTTGACACTTTCAGTCTAGAATGAAAAGGTCCAAGACAGGAGTTTGAAATGCAGCCAGTGAGGCTCCTCATTTGTGCTCCAGCCAAGTTAAACATATTTTAGGGGAGAAAAAAGGCTCAAATTTTGTTTTCAAAGATATTTTATCATTTATACTTCTAAAAGGTTCAATTACATGTCCATTATGGTAGCAATTAATATGCCATTTTATTATTGAGACG
This sequence comes from Toxostoma redivivum, assembly GCA_013397375.1. Classification (NCBI taxonomy): domain Eukaryota; kingdom Metazoa; phylum Chordata; class Aves; order Passeriformes; family Mimidae; genus Toxostoma; species Toxostoma redivivum. The sequence continues at coordinate 9,726 of VXBI01014352.1, forward strand.
TTGACATTCATCATATGGTACTTTTTTCCAATAACCAAAATAATTGCATGTATTTATTTGCTGTTTAATTAGGGCTTTTTAGAAATTAACATAAAATAATTAGCACTGCTCCTTCCTACCAAGTAAAACATTTTATGTGCCAAAGTCTTTATGATTTGTGCTGTAATTAGAGGAATTTTGACTTGAAGAAGAAGAAGATAAGCAGTCAGGGATCTAAGGAGAGGAGCAGCTCTTATCAGTGTTCTGTATTTTCAGTTGTTATCAATCCCTTGCTCTCAAATAGAGAGGGAAGGACAAGATCCCAGTGAGGAAACTGCAGTCAATGGTTGCAGAAGTGTGTGAGGTTCTGAGGTTTGCTGGTAATGAGAAAAAAGTGAATTTTTTTGAAGATTCAGGGGGGTTTGTGGATATTTTTCCACAGATCCTTCCTACAATCAGTAGATTGGTAAATTTGGGATGTGGATGGAAATGAAACCACCTCTGTCTTTTTCCAGCATGAATTTGATTATTACTGCTCAGATGGGAATAATGACAATGATGAAATAAAAGGTTGGGTGTTTTTTGAGGATTTCCTTGGGAAGGTCATGATTTTTGAAAGGGTTTTGTTTTGCTTTTAAGAGGCAAAGGCAGTGAGTTCTCCTGGCAACTGGTGTGAATGTGGTTTGTTTCTATCATTTTGCACTTTTAGAATGAGTGAACTGTTTCTAAAATTTATGGAAGTGAGAAGAAGGGATATTATTTCAGTAGTGGACTGAGTGCACACCTGACCTAATAATAAAAGATTTCTGTCACTCTGACCACACTGAGCTGAAGCTTTGCAAGGATATATTCCATATACTCTCTCCTGCTGATTATTTTTTCTTTCAGTTTATAGATTAAAAAGACTTTTTTGTGTGTCTTTAATGATCCCTGAGGTGAGCTAGCATAGGTATGTAGCACTCCTAGCAGGATATTGGGTATGAAAGACAAAATTCCACCCACTGAAAAATGTGAAAACTCTTTCAACAACATCTGACATCGATGTGATTGAAACCATCCTCTGTATTAGAGCAGGAGGCTTTCTTTTTCAGGATGAAGTTAATGTTTCAATTCTTTTTTTCTTTTTCTTTTTTTGTGCAGGCATGAAAGAGAAGGTTGTATTCTCTCTGTAAGATTGACTTAATTTCATTTTTCTCTTGTGTCTGTTTCCCTCGGATTTGGCTGCTTTCATATTTCACTGTATGATTCTGAGGCGAACAAAGGCTGTAAACTGCATATGGAAGCAGTGATAAAAAATAAGCATGATGTTTGCAGGGAATAATCCCTGCTGAATAATCACCAGGCACCTTTGATTAGAAAGGCAGCCTCTGCTGGGGGGAAATGTGTGCAAAGCTCTGCAAGGCAGCATGGAGGGATGGGGTTATGGGTGACTTTTTCAGGCTTTTTTCCCCACTTAAGTAGGTTTAAATGCAAGATTGTATCACTGCACCTGGAAATTTATGTTTATAGATAAAAAGATATGTTTGTATAAAGAATACAATGATGATTGTGGATTATTTGGTGGACTGTGGTTGGGTGAAAAACCTCCTTCTGCTCCTCCCATTTCTCTCTCCTTTCACTTTCCTCTTCCTCCCATTCTTGATTCAGTTCTATTCTGAATAATTAACAGGAATAATTAACCCCTCTGTGCTTTTAAAGGAGACATTTGCAGGGTCTTTCTTTGATTCTTTTCTTTGGTACAGCTGCCAAAATTCAAGGGGAGAAAAAAGTCATTTTACCACTGGCAGTTGGGGGGTTTAGCCCAAACCAGGCACCTCTTCAGGAAGGAAAGGATTTTTTGTTTTGTTTTCTTCTTGTTTTTTTTTTTTTTTTTTTTACATTCATGAATCTTCTCTCCCTCTAAATAAGCATTGAATACAAATTTGGTTTATTGGCCATTTCACAGCTGTTGATTAAAATAGTTCATAACAAAACTGCAAATGGGCTTATTTGGAGGAGATTCACTCACAAGAACAGTCCAGTTTTCTCCCAAGTCAAATCCTGAAAATACATAGGGGATTCAATGGAATTCAGTGGATAATTAAAATAATACATATGCCTGGTTCTTCCCAATGTAAAGACAGAGGAAGGGAGCAAAGGGAGAGAGTGGATAAAAGGTTAATTAAAAGTCAAGTTGTGTCTCATAAACCATCAGGCATAGAAGAAAAGCAACAAAAAGCCAACAGGATAAAACAAAAGAACAGCATAAGATTATACAAAAATAAAAAAAAATACAAAAATTATAAAAAGAAAACTAGGAAAAGAAAGGAAATTTTCTGTAAATAACAATAGGGGCAATAGAACATGTTTCAAATGCATGTGGAAGAACCCTATAAAGTAGAAAGCCAGGCCTGCAGGAGACAGCCAAACAAATTTATTGACTGAGGAAGCAGCCCTTGATAAATAATTAAAGAAATTATTTGCTTCATTGTTCTCTGGGGAGCTCAGGGGACAGCTGCTGGCAGCTGCTATTCATCTTCATGGATGCTGAAGGCAGCCTGGCACAGAGGGCTCCCAGCACCAGGGTGGCAGCAGCCAGCACAGCTCCTGGCTGTTCCTGTGCCAATGGATCTTTCTGAGGGTTTTTCCCAGATTTCTGCCTGTGCCAATGGAATGGGGATGTTTTCTAAGTGCCATGAAGTTGGACAAGTCAATTGAAACTCTTATCTTGGAGGGGAAAAAAAAATAAAATCTCCTTTCTTCGTTTGAGTGAGCTAACAGGCAGAAACATGAAAAATAAAACCCTCGAGGGCTGCAGCAGCTGGTGGGTTTTATCTGAATTAATAGCTTGAGGTGAATGTGAGGATCCTTCATAGCCCTTCTTGACCTGCTAACTTTGAATTAAACTGCATTTTGCTGTCACTGTGATTTAACCTTCTGTTGGTTGCCTTATGATTTAAGAATACACCTGAAAATAGAGCTTGTAAGAGGAACTCGGGTTTCAGCTGAGTTGCTTAATATGTTGATAGCAAAGTCTACTCTATCTGACTTTTCTTCTTTTGGGGGAGTCCTTGTTAAAAGCCATTCCATTTTATTCCAGTCTAAAAAGCCTTTGAAAGGCCAGGAAATAATAATGTACTGCTTGCAGAACTGGGGGCTGGAGATGTATTGAATTTGCTGTGTAAATGCACAGCCTTATTAGCTCCAAAAGAGAAATGGAGGGAGGGAGATTTTCACTGCCAAAGGATATCTGGGGTCATGAGTCAGGGATGCCTTAGAACACATCAAAATAGAAGCACATCAGTTGTTTTTGGGCAGAAATATCAGATTTTCCTGAAAAGAAACCTCATTGTCTGCAGGCAAGCCTGCAGAAACACATGGAACTGGTAGAGGAGGAAGAGAGAGGTGTAAGGAAAGGGTGAAGGCTCCATCCTGCCCTTGTTGGAAAATGTTTGGCTCTTCCCTTGCTGTTCCACCTGTTCTCAAAATCCATTTGCATGTCTGATGGGACAGTGTTAGAACAGAGAGCCAAGCTCAGCCAGGCTCAAACATTACCAGGGAGGACAGAGGATGGTTCATCCCTGCTGCTGCACAGCCAGGCTGCAGGAATCCAGGATGGGCCCCACAAACAAAGCTCTCCCTCCAAAGGGTGAAGCTCCTGAGTGGTGGAGCACAGCTCTGAGCTGAGCCAGGCATCTGGGATTGTCTTCAGCAGGGGAAAATTAATTGGTTCTGGCCCTTTCTTTGTGTTTTCCACCTCATCTCCCTGCCTGTTTATGTTCCACCCAGCAATGGGACTTCACTTCATCTACAATGGGGCTGTGCAGCTCTGGTGCACACAAAATATCATCAAAATATCCTCACCCCTGGGCAAACACATCAGATATTCCTCCAAGCCCAGGAGTTGCCAGTTTTGGCCCTCCAAAGTCTGCACTTTGTGTTAAAGCTTCTGGTCTGTGTCCTTGTCACCGCTCCACGGGGAAGGTGGTGACCCAGGGCTGGCAGGGACAAGCAGCAAGGGGAGCTGGCACAGCCCAAAATTTGGGAGCTGTTTGGCTGGTGACACACTTTGCACTCTGCAATCTGCCGGGGTAGGGCACTGATTGTACTGGAAACACAAGAGATGGAGCAAAGGAGCCTTGCTGGCTGTGCTGGGGCAGCAGTGACACTGGAAACACCCCCAAAATCTCCCTAAGACCAGCTACAACTAAAGCTGCTTTACTAAACTAAAGCAATGTTTTGCTGTTTGCTGGCATTTCTATTTTGTTCTGAGGTGAAAGAAAGATAAATCCAGCTTCTCTGGAAATGCCCTTTGTCTCAGGAAGCTGAGGGTGAGAGCTGAGTCAAGCCCTGGGTGTTTTGCCTGAGGCAAACAACATGGAACAGGACAAAACTCTACCAAAAGAATGGCTCGAGATGACAAATAAATGAAAAATATTAGGGCTTAATATTTTTTTTTAAAGCAGAAAACCCCTGAAATGGGACTCTCTGAACCTTGCAGGTGTTGCCAGCCCCAGGAGCACCCTGAGGTCCTCATTGCCCACCCCACATCCACACCTCCCTTCACACCAAGGGAGCAGGAGCCAAGGATCACTGAGCAGCTTTTCTCCTTCTCATTCACTTCTCACCAGTGAAACCAGGTGAGATAAAAATCCCTCCTCCCAATGCTGTTCCATCTCATTTTCTTCTCTCCCAGGTCTAATCTCACTCAATGCCTCCTATTTAATTTCAACAAGACTGTGTAATGTTTCCTTTAAAAAACGTGGCTTTGTTCCCCAGCACTTCATTACCAGATCTGAGTTGCTCAATCCCTTCCTTTTGTCTCTTTTCCTTGTTTTATCCTCTTCTTGCCTCTCCTGTATTGACACTGGACAATGACAAATATACAGAGCATATAAAATAAAACACTTTTTCCATTTGTGCCTCACCCAAGGCAGGGCAGCTTTTTACTTCTGCTCCTGAAAATTGTCCAGATGTCACCTGAAAAAAACAAAAGTAGGAAGAAGCTGCACAAAAACATTTGATTTTTTTTGTTGTTTCTTTATTCCCAACTGCTGAGTTGTGGATCCAAAACAACCCAGAAAAATATCCATTCTTAAACTTGTAATTCACCATTCTGGCTTTGCTTCACAACTGCCAAGAGTCAGAGAGGAGGATTTTAATTTTTTTTTTTCCACTGTTGATAGTCAGGAGAATTTTCCACTTTGTCATTGAGCTGTTCAGCCACTCAGCAATGAGCTCAGGAGGGGAAGAGCTCTGCAGCCAGACAGATGAGATGAAAATGTTGGCATCATTGCACTGTATTAAACAAGCTCTATGATTACACTTGCTACAGTTCCTCTCTGAATTTAATGGAAAACTTTATATTGATGGAATGCCTGATTAATGGGGATTTATAACAGAAGCCCTGTTAATGTGGAAAGCATATAAATCTCATATATCTGTATCTACTGCCTGTCTTTACAAGATTATTTTCACTTGGTTCAGGCTTTAACTCCAGTAAGACACAACCCTCATGAACAAAAATCCAATGGCTGTACCAAGAATGCAGCAGGGAAATTTGCAACTTGTGTTTTTCAAAAGCTCTCGAGTTTAATTGAATGAAAAAAACCAACCAAATGTTTCTCCTGAGCTTTGGGAGGTGTCAGATTTAGCAGCCTCGGGGGGTTATGGTGAGGAAGGGCTCCCTGCCACTCCTGCAGTGCCTTGGCTCACCCTGATTTCTCCAGCCAGCTCAGGATGTGACACAAGCTAAGTTGTCCAAATCCTGAAACCTTTTCCACACTTTTCCCCCCTTCACATCTTTTCCTCTTGTACAGACATCCGTGGATTTACTCTGGCACAAAACAGCTCTGAGAGGGCACAAATCAGGTGGGATTTTGTCTTGACTCCTCCAGTTCTGCACCTCCCCAGCTCCTCCTGGCTTTAGGAGCAGCGCTGGGATGGACATGGGACCAGCCTGGATGGCTCCTGCTCCTCTGGAGAGCCTTTCCAAACCCTCAGTGCCCAGCAAAGCACAGCTGGGAGGTGCCATCACTGCTTAACTTGGGGTGTTTGGATGTTAGAGGTTTCTGGTTTAATTTCCATGCAAGCAGGCATTGCACCAGAGGTCTTTGTATATAGAAAGTAAACTCTCCAGCCAGCATACATGAGCTATTTCATTTTCCAGCCCTTTCTGTCTTCTAGATCTTAGTCCAATCTGATTTTATAAACCTTCCTGGAGCTTCCCTGCTCTGTGCCAGAATCCAATCTGGGCTGGATCCATACTCGTCTGAAAACAGGGCTGATGGAAAGGGAAAAAATCAAACTCAAATTAATAAAGTTTTCAATTTTCAATTAATTACATATTTTATTGATAGGAACAGAAGGAATCCACATTCCTGCTCAGGCTTTTTGGTCTGGCATATTGGGGTATTGATCAGTGTTGCTGAGAGGAATAGTTGCCTTTGGGGGAGATTGCCTGAATAAAGATTTCAGTGCTGGGCTCTCCAGCACTTAAAATGTTCCATTACTCAAGATCCTGGAGTATGAAGATTCTTGCAGAGGATGTGTTTTGCACTGAAATGTAATTGAAACATATATCCTGGGCAAGAGATGCCTCAGAGTACACTGAAATAAATGCATTACAGGGAGACAGAGTTCCTACTGAGATAGGTAAATGCCTTGCCTATTAAAACATGACGTATTAAATCAGGTACATCACTGTTAAGCCAGAGTTCCAGGCAGTGCTTGGCCATAAATTTCTTTCTAAAACACAATTTTTCCCTGCAAAATTTAAAGCTGAAACCTTGTTTACTCCAGATAAAGCATTCGGGGCAGAGTAAGACAGCATTGTCAGAGTGGAATCCTAAATGAATGGATTTCCTGATTAGGGTTTGGTTTAATGTCCCTTCTTTACTCACAATGGTTTGCCTGTGAAGCACATAAACAGTTGCACTGTAAGAGAAAAAAGGTGTGACAAGAAAAAAAAAAGAAAGAAAGAAATGAATTCTTGGCTATGAACTGAGTTTTATTCATGAAAATATCTATAAATTGTATTTCAGCATTTAGGATTCTTTGAAACCTCCATTTCTTCTCCTTTTCTTTTCCTGCAGATGTGTGCATAGCAGGAAACAAATGTAGGACAATTATTCCAAATATAAAATGCTTTTGCAATTAGTAGAGGCACCAAAGAAAAAAAGAGGTGCTATTTTAAAAATTCAGCTTTCATCTTTATCTAAATGCTGATGTCTTAAATTCTTCCAGCACAAATCTGCAGTCAATTTTTTTGCTGTAGTTTTGAGAAGTATATCTAAGTGTCTAAATTAATACCCATTATTTCTTTCAAGTGCACTTAAGTGAGGTTGAGAGCAGTCTGAGGCAAACACTTGAGGAATCTGGGTGTCTCTGTCACTCAAATGTAATGTGTTTGCAAAGAGAGGGAGCAGCTCGCTGATTTATTCACAAATATATCCCCACAATCCACTTTTTTCCCTTTTCTTTTTCTATTACCAGACAGTGGTGCAGTGCAATATTTGGTGTGGCAAGAGAAGGAAATGTTCTGTCCACGCTGCCTTCCCCAGGGTTTGGGTTTTTCTGTCGTTTGACCATGAGGCAGAGCTGATAATGAGAACCATGCCACAGAATTCCCTGTCCTGGAAATAAATTCCTATGAATATTTCATAGGATCATCCCTAAAAATACCCCCAGACTGGGACAGAATTAACAGAATATTCAAGTTCCACCTTTATTTCATCGGTCTCACTCATTTAAAAATTTTAAAAAGTTTTCTTTCCTTTCCAGAGCACGTTGAAATGCAGCTGCTGCTATTCCAAGCCTGATGATTTTCCCCCGTGCTGCTAGAGAGGTGATGTTTGTTTTTCCAGCTGCTTTTGCCCCCTCTTCTTTGTCTTGGGAACACAAATGCTGTGTTGGCAGCTGAGTGCTGGCCCCTGCCTACCTGGCTGTGACTCTGCCCCACCACCTTCATTCCTGCCCTGTGCCCTTCCTGCTCCAGGCTGCTCCTGCCTCTCTGACATCACACTCAAGAATTCTTCATTCTAAGATTTTATTTGGAGAAGAGATATAGTTTCTTTGTCTTGAACAACAGCAAAATCCTGGAGCAGATGGTGAAGAGAAGCATTTGGAGACTCCAGGAAAGCCAGTGCTGTGTCTCCCCTCAGCACCAGTGAGTTCCAGCCCCTGGGGTCTGGATTTGGGAGCAGAACAGGGGGTGTTTGACCCCAGGTTTCATGTTTGGCTACTCCCAGCTGTTTGCTTGAGACCTGCATGGCAAGCCAGATGCCAGTTGTTATGGGGAGGAATTTGTGGTGCTTGAAGAAGGAACAGAAAAGCAGAGTTTGGATTTTTATTCATGACCCCAGTGGGAGCTGCTTCCCTCAGAGCTCTGCAGGTGGGACAGCGTGCTGGATTTGGGGTGGTGTGAGCAGAGGAACCCTTCTGTCACCTGCCCTGCTTTGGGACATCCTTTGCCTCCTTCAGCCATGGAGAAATGTCCTGCTGGGGTCAGAAGTCAGCAGAGATCCACTGGAGAGGGATGCAGAGCACAGGGATCACCTGAGCAGCCACAGAGCTGCCACTGATAAGAGGATGAGGCCACACAGATCCTTTCTGTTCTGCCTTTCTCTGCACACATCTGCAGGAAGGCCACACTGAGCCATTAAATAATATCCATACCCAGGATGGATTTGCTGTTGGGGCATATTATCCCAGCTCCACCATAAATATTGGTTCTGTGGCAGTGGGAGCTCCTCGTGCTCCTGCAGGCTCCCATTTCTCACTCCTGGCTCTATTTCAGTGATGAACGAGGAACTTGTGGTGGTAAACAAGGCTTTGATCGAGCAGAAGGAAAAGATATTAAAAAGATTTTTGCTGGAGTGAGGCTAATTCAAGTTTGAAATGAACATTCTAGCTATTAAAATCACGTATTTTTGGAATTAAATGGACTTTCTGCTCTGTGATACCCTTGAATTAGAAGCAGTTGGCTTTAAGGAAGTATAACCATAGAGAATGGTGGATGAATTACTGAGTAAAGCTGCTCAACCTCATTATCCAAGGTGACAGACAATGACTGCAGTGATCTGAGAATCTGGGAGTTTATTATTCTCATGTCTGTTCCTTAGTTTAGAAATCAGTTTTGGAGTGTTCAAACAGAAGCAGCAACTTACTACTATGCTGAAAATGTTAAGGAGAGGTCAAGAACTGTTATCCCAGTTGACAGTGGAGAAGAAAATGGTGGTCTAAGTAAGAGAAATTAAAGAAGCCTTCTCCACGGAAGGAGAATGGGAGAAAAATAGGAGAAGAAAATAGAGGAGAAACAGTAATAAATAGGCCAGTAGCATGAGGAAAAATAAAAATGCTAGGTTTAATTATTTTAAATTTTACTGTTTTTTTTATGCCCAGAAAGTCTTAGCTATTTTGTTGCTGAACACATCTTTTCATTCCATCATCCATGCTGAAGGAGAACTCTTCTATCTTTACTTTGTAAAGAGGATCAAGGAAAACTCTCCAGCTCCTGCTGGCTGAAAATTAATGACAGTTGTAGCAATATTTCCCTGGAAGCAGGATCAAAGTTTATAACAATTTTTGTTGCTTTTATAGTTCACAAGCATTATTTAATGCTGAAGTACATGCAGGAAGATCCCTAAAATAAGATAGGAAAGATATGAATGTCCTAATAGTTGGAATAACAAGAAACAGGAGAGACAAGAAACTGAAGTAGGATTTGGATGCAGGTAACCATAATGAAGATAATTAGGGACAAAAGACCCCACAACTAACACAGCCCTTGCTTGCCTGCTCCTGCCAGTGCCTGATACCTCAGAGATGTAATTCAGAAAGATCCAGGGTGAAATCTGGAGAGGCTGGGACCTGATGTTGGGATTCCAGGAGTAAGACTGAGTAATGTGCTGCTTCTGGCTCCTGGCTCCAAACTCACTGTCTGCTCTCACTTGCACATGGAATATTTTCTTTCCCTAGGCTTGCTGGCAGCATTACACATGCACCTCGTGTCACTGGGCTGCCTCTGCTTCGCTTTTCCTCCCCCTGCATCATCTCTCATACTCAGGGAAGATTATTTTGAGGTCCAAATCACAGGGCAGAAATCAGCTCCCGTTCCCTGCAGTCAGTGTTAGTGCTGTTCTCGAGCACAGATTCCTTGTTCAAGCTTGGGTTTCTGCTTCTACAAACTGCTGGAAATACCTGAGGGAGGTAGAGCAGCTCTGCAATAAGAGACACAGGGGTTGACCAGCCAGTGCTTCCTTCTGGGATCTCTCTGCTGCTCCCAATGTCCTGAGACACAAACATCGCTCCCCATGGCTTCATTTTTATCATTCTGTGAGCATCTTCTCAGGTGCACCATGCAGAGAGGATGCACTGAGAGGTTATAACTCATTTCCAGAGCCAAAAACCTGCTTTTAATCCCATATCTGCACAATCTGAATATTCCTGTGTGCACGTGCCTGTGCAGTGCATATTTAAAATCCTCTCTAAAGTCCATAGCCAGGAGCTCAGGCTGTCAACAGTTGAACTAATCGAAGTCTCAGCTTTCACTAAAATTCCTCTGAAGTTTGGGTCACCTTCATTTCACATCAGTTCTTCCCTAACCTGAATAGAGCTCTGCTTAATTACAAGTCGGGGCTGTTTGAAGTAGTTGGGAAATTATTTATGCCTGATAGCTGGGATTTCCTAAGAAGCCCGAGAAAGTTGGGCATTAAAATCTAATCAGACTTTAATGGAAACCAGGTACTTCAACACAATGAATAGTTCAGGCTTACAGAAAATCCTCCAGACTACAAACGAGCTAACAGCTCCAAAATGTGTGCAGGGAGAGCTCTGCCTCCTGCTGCAAATGCCATTGAAAAGATTGAGGTTGTTTTCCAAAATACACAGTGGAGGAAAACAAGCATATAAACATAATAATGGCAGCCTATGAAAAATATAGCCAGGGAAATTTCTTTTCACTTTATTCCCAGCAAATGGGGAGAGTGTCAGTAGCTTTTCCCTCAACCCTCTAAGACTGAATTTTGCAGGGCTTTTTTTTTTTTTTGCTTCTTTTCCAAAATGTTCTGTTCTTTGATCCTAAAGGAATTCTTAATCAAGCAAAAATGACACCTGGATTTACAGTTTCTTCTCTCCCCCCCCAGCTTCCTCTTCTTCCTTTTTTTGGATAAGACTGAGTTTATTCTGAGATACCTTAGGAAACAAAAACCCTGTGTCTGATATTGTTTTTTTTGTGGGGTTTTCATCCATTTTCTGAGAGTATTAAGGAGGTACTGGCAATTTTTCTGGCATACACAGGCAAGACACGTATAAAAATGATCCAAAATGGAAATGCTGATGTTGATGGCAATCATTTTCAATGGAACAACTAAGGTCAGTGAAATAACTCAGCAGAATGGCTGTAATGTTTTATTACTTTCACAGTCAGGTATAATCTTAATTTCAAATGTGAAAGAACATATAGCAGTTAATGGAAAGGGTCTAATTCTTGCTCCATTAGTTTTACCTCATGGAGTTAACAGAAATCAGCTGATAATTTACCTTGGGATTCAGAGGGAGATAGTCCCAATCTATATTAATGGCAATGAGAGGAGAATCAGGCTAAAAGTCTGGCGGGTTTAAGTAAATTGTTTCTATAACTATTATATACATTTTCATTAATTGTGCTTGGAAGCAGAGCCTGTGTGATAAAATCTTCCCACGGAGCCTTCCTTACCTGTTCATCTTCTCAGGGTTTGAAAAATAGTCCCCTTCTATTTCCAAACAATGTGCAGTAGTTCAATGTCACAGACAAATGTGGGCTGCAATATTTAGACATAAATTATAACATCCTGGAGTCCTAAATGGGGAAGAACAGGCAGAGTGTTTCCAATTCACTGGAGGTATGATCTGAGTGCATCCATGCTGAATTCCTGAGGAGTCCATTCCCCTTCCAGCATCCATGTTTTTGCAAGGGGTTGGGTTAAGCATTCAGAGAAATTATGTCTAAATCTTTGAATGAGTATTTTTAAACCCACTTAAGTGTTTTTGGAAGAGAGGGTTGAGGCTTTGGAGGAACATATTGTGAAAGCAAGGAGAACTGGCAGTACCAAATCTCCCCCTGGTGCAAATCTGTCGGGCTGCACGTGGTTCTTGGGATTTGTGCAGCTCAAGACCCCGAATTTGGGGTTGAAATAGGAAGGACAAGAGCGTGGGGTGGTTGCAGGGCTCAGGCTCAGAGCAGCCTGACCTCGTGGCTGAGCCACAGCCCCGTGAACCTCAAGGAACCACCCCAAAAAAATCCTCAGAACCATGGAGTGGCTGAGGGGCCACTAAATTGGGCGTGAGGAGCTGGGATTTGGCTGTTCCTGCCCTGGACCCACTCCCATCTCAGTGCCCTCCTTGTACCTCTGCTCTGATGAGCCTCCAGCTCACCCTTCTCAGATCTCTCCTTCTTTGGTTGTCCTCTGCTTTGAAATCAACAGCTAAATAAATTTTTATTTACTCCCTGAATCTGGGGAGAGTCTTCTTTTCTGTACACACACAACACTGGGTGCTCTGTTCCCTCCCTTCCTGGAGCACATGCTGCACTTCTGAATGGAGCACAGGACTGGGAGATGGAAAAATCATGAGGAAAACACTGAAAATGAAGAGTTCCCTTTGGGCAGATCTCACAGGTACACACTTTGTTAACAGTTTTTTCCCCTCTAAGTCTAATGTAGCTGTTGCTGACTATAACTAACTTGGCATTCACTAAAACACTTTTTTTTCTGGTTTTAATACAACCTGACCCCAAATCTACCATCTCATCAGAAAACTCAGAACTACAGATGTCCATTGCAGAGTCCTTAAATGCCCCCTTCCAGTTCCACCCCAAAGCTGGATCTGAGAGTGCTGCACTCTACAAACACCCCACATCCCCAAAAAAATGATGGCTGTTCCACAGTCCCCCACAAGCAGCCTGCAAACACTCCCAAAACACTTCCAGCTTCAGACCTGCGAGGACTCCCTCTGGTTTGTAAAATTAAGCACGCGCATAAACGCTCCCAACACCAGAGCCTTAATTTGTGTTCCTTGCAACTGGCAAGGGGCCCATTTGCTGCAGAGCTCTAATTCCACCAGACAGGCTCTGTGCTCAGAGGAGCACATTTTAAAAATGGAGTGTCTGTATTAACAAGCACTTCCATGAGCAATGAAACTAATGAAGCTTTGCTTTCTTATGGCTTTGTCTCTCGGCGTTGGATTCTCTGGTGCCCGCTAAAGTGAATTCCAGCCCAAGTTTCTCACCCAAAGGAGGCATTCATAACATCCCCTTCCTGGAGAGGAGAAAGGGGACAGGACAAATGAAGGTATTACTTTTTTTCCCCATACAAAAGGAGGATGTGTTCCCAATGCAAACTTTAGGTTTCTATTTTTGTAGAGCTTGGAGAGATCCCTTAGTTTTGAGATGGTTACACAGTCCCTGAAAATTGGTAAGAATTGGTCATGGAGCTCAAAAGCTGCATGAGGGAGGATGGGACAGGAAGAGGAGGTGGATTGAGTAGGGTTTTGGGGGTTTTAGGCAAACAGGATTATAGTTTTTAAATTCTTGTCCAATTTCATGGTGTATTAGGATGATAAAGCAGATGTGAAGAAAAGAGCAATTTCCATTACAGCATCAGGAGCTGACACTTCTCTCCTAAGACAGGTGTAAGTAAAGTGTGTAATTAACAACCTCCACTTTATATACTACATAGATAATCTTTGGAACGTGAAAATCTAAACTCTGCTGCATGTTTTGTGAACAACCTGGACTTCCTCAGGCCCCTTCCCTGGCTAGTTTTACAGAGAGAATTGTACAATATGACAAGCCATAATTCCAGAAGGCATTTCTGAGGCAGAATGCACCCATCAGTTGAGATTTCTGTTTCAAAATGTTCAGCAGTGAGTCAGGACTGTTTGAGTTTGAAAAATGCTATTAGGCATATTCAATATTAACATCTCTGGCTCCAGCAGGAAACCTCCCATTGATAAATAGACACTTCATTTGAACTTGGCACAACCTTCAGTCAGCTTTGCAGAGCTGGGATGATGTTACAGATTGGAACAGAGGAGAATACATTAAAGATGGACCAGGTGACATCAATTCAGCAACTTGCTAATTTCAACATGAAATATTTCCCCATGAATATGGGAGTGTGTTTGCTTCAAGGATAAGGACATGTTATGTTTGAAGAGGCAATGGAAATGTAACCAAAAGCCTCCCAGAAAAAATACTTAGAGCTTGTTTCTCCCCTCTCTGTAATATATATTAATGATACATTTCAAAATCTTCCATCATTTCTTAGCTGCTTCTTTGCTTTTAAAGATGTCCCAGAAAAGTCCTCTCCTTGTCCAATTTAATATATACTAAGTATTTTACTGGTATAAATCAATTAGGGCTTAACCCAAAGGCCAAAGAAATCTTCCAGGATGTACTTTAAAATTTATATGATTTTTTAATATGCATATTTAATATAAGTGCAAAAGCATCTGAGAGAAACTAATAGGAATTAATAGCTTAGATATAATTTCAAACCCCAGGACTGAGGTGCTCTCTTAGATCAGATTCTTAAAACTAAGCTGTAATTTTATATCAAGGCCAAGGCTGGTGGCTCCAGTGTTCTGCACCAGTGTTCGTTCTGTATCACGAAAGCATCAGTCTCAGCTCAGCAATTTTTCTTTCTTCTTTTGTGAAAAAGGCTCATATCTGGATCAGACCTGTCCCTTCATTATTGAGATATTACCCATTTGAAAATCGAGATTCCTATCAAGACACAGAATATGGAAGAAGCGAGGGGGCAGGGGAGGGATGCACATGCCAGCCAAGAGAGGCAGAGAGGAGAGGTGAGAGGAGGTGATGTTATCTATTAGAAGAACAAAGCAGGAGTGATATCCCTGAACAGGCTGATAGAAAATCAATTCCATAACATGCCATTAGTCTGTTCATATCAGACAACTTAAGCCTGGAATCTTTGCTGTGCACATAATGCAATATTCAACATTTGGAGTGTGCCCTATGCAGAAAGTAAATCAACTGACTTTTTTTCCTTTTTCTTCTCCTTTTTCTTTCCTGTTACCTCCCAAGGAGCAGAGCTGTAGGAATTTGGTACTTTTGAGCCCACATACTCCATGCTTTAAACAAAGAAGCAGCAAAGGGAGGATTTCATGGCAGAAAGATCTGTTGATCTATCAGCAGATATTCAAATAAAGCTGGGAGTAGACTTTCTCCTGATCTGGAGGATTGTAAATCTCTGAGCATTAGTGAAGAAATTTTTCTGGGTGGAAGAAATAAATCCTTCCAGCCCTCCATAAACCATGCAAAGGAGGCTTCTACCACTGCACGCTTGCTGCTAAATTTACAGTTTTAACAGGGCTAAATATAATCTATGGCTGAGGGTGGCTCTAACCACAGAATAAGTCAGTGCTTGGAGCAGGCAGGCTGTGCCATGAGGAATGGGATCTGAGGGGGCAGGGGTGGAGGAGAGGGGCCCAAATCCCATCTCAGAGTGACAGCTGCAGCACAGAGTGACCCCAGAGCAGCAGCTGCAGGGGAGCCCAAGCTGGGACCACCCTCCTTGCAATCCAGCAGCCCATGGCAAGCCCTGGCTCCTTCCTGCTGCACTTCCCAGGCAGCACCTTTTCACACAGCCCAGCACACCTCGAGTCCATCTCTCACCCCCTCCTCTCCCCATGCTTTGCAGAACTTCTCTCATTTCTCCACCTTCCCCCACATCTTTCTGGGAAGGCAATTCTTCCCCTCAGGATAAGCATGGCCCTCACAGCTGCTTGCAAAAATAGTGACAAAATCTTGACAAGTGCCCAGCAAAAGGGATGAAAGGTGAAGCATCTCCTCCAGGACAGAGGTTAACCCCCACACATCCCACACACGCAAAATTTCCAAAAGTTTAATGTATGCAGCAGCTCTGGGTGACCCTTTCAAATGCTTCTGCATGGAGCTGGATGGAAATCTTGGTTTTTCCTCGTGGTAAGCAAATTCTATGGATTTCCCAGGAGAGCAGCAAATTCTTCTTAAGCATATCTTGCTGAGTCTCTGGAAAAAAGAAGTGAGTGGTTTAAGCTACTCCTATTTCAGCTGGAATTGTAAGTCCTTCATCCAGCAGTTACATCAAGGGACAGGGCCTCACCTGCAAGTTTTTTCTGGGGGGGAGGGAAAAGTAATTATGTCTTAATGGATGAAAGGAATATTTTTTTCATATGTATTATAAGTTCATGGAGCTCTCTGACAGGAGTGGGGATGAAGTGCATAGGCAAGGTCTGCCACAATTCCAAGGGGAGTCCATCAGGGTCTGTTTTTATTAACACCAACTATATTTCTTATGGAGTTATTTTCCTCTCCAAGGATAATTTGTCAGAATCAGACAGGCTATCCATTTCTGCCCCTTGTAAATGCCTGGTGTGTGCTCCAGCAGCAGCACCCTCTCCTGAAGTACAGGGGGCTCATGAAAATACCCAAAAGTCTCATTAATTACTAAATTATATTTGATTTGTTTTCCCCCATTCTAATATTTAGAAATAAAATTATCTTCTCCCTCTTTACTTGCCAGAATGCATTTTAGTGGTCAGTCATGCACTTTGTCCAGCTGCATTGCCTAATTCTGGATTACAGCATTAGAATATTAGGCACTATATGATCATCATGGGAACTTTTTCATCTCCTGGAGCTCAGTGATGCTCTGAGATCCCAGTATAGGCTTTCATTTTCTGTGTCTGGATGAGTTCTACTTCCCAAGGGGTTTAGGCAACAGATTCTGGGCTTGTCAAATGCTCCCTACCCTCCTAACAGGAATTAATTTGCTCTTTAATTAAACAGATAAATAACATGCACATCTACTGCTGCAGTATTTTTCCTCTCAGACTCAAGGCTGTCAGGCTTCTGTCAGCACCTCGTGTTTAAAACCAGAATTTTCTCTGCTGTTGGGAGACCACTGAGCTCATCTGTAAACAGATTCCCACCAGCTTAGGTTAGTCCAGACTGAACAAATCAAGTGGTCCTTACTTGGATGTAATTCATGAGGTGGAATGAATAGAGAGCACCATTGGTGAATGGCAGACTTTTAAAAGACTTTATCATTCAATAGAAACTGTTTTTACTGTTAGTCAAAGGATAGGAGGATCATCATGCACAAAAGGCAAAGCTTTAAAAAGTTCCTTTTCCTCAGAATTCACTGGAAACTTCAGCTCTGTAACTCAGTAGACAATATAGAGCAACTTTTTCCAAAGCTCTAATCCTGCAAAAATCCTTTCCTAGATTTCCTAGGAAGGTCCTATCCTAGATTTACATAATCAGTGGTTTTCATGAGGAATTAAATCCTTATGTCTATCCAAAGGAAAAATTCTCTTCACTGTTTTTGAGACTAATGTTGATCCCAACCCACAGAGGGATGGTAAATGTGTGTGCACATCTTACTGAGCTCAGCCTAAACCAAGAGCTAGATCTGCAGATACTGCTCATAAGTGTAAAACTCTCATCTAAATCAGATTTTTTCAGACCAAGGTGATTGTTAATTTGGACTTGATCTAATTAATCCAAGTTTAAATGTATGGGATCAAACAACTCAAATTTTTATCCAAGACTAACTTTTAATTTTTCACTCTTTCCATCCAAACAGCTGCAGAGTCAGCACTCACCCACTGGAAATAGGGAACAAAATTTCCAGAGAACGTTTTGATAGTAAAACATAATTTAAAATCCTTTTTATACAACATCCTTCAGAAATACTGCTGAGCACAGGGGTGTGAGGCAGCCTGGAAGCCAGGAGGTTAATCTGGTTTGTAGACACAGTCATGTGCTGGGATGGCAGGAATAAAGCTGATTAGAGAACCTTAATTGGCTCCTATCTTAATTAGGAGGGAGATTTGCCATGGTGTCCTTTGAATGCTGTCCTGAGTTTATGGCACAGCCCTGGCTCTGAATGCTACAAAACCAAACTGTCAGAACTGAAGTTTGATTTGAGGGCTCCCATCACTTTGTTTGCCTATAAAGCTCTGGGTAAACTGTAGCACTGAGGAAATAAATAATGAATTTTGGCAATTAATAATTCATCCTCTTTCTTGATCTCACTGTTTCACATCCAGTGACCTACCTGGCCTCCTCTAAGACTACAAAGATTCGCCGCCAGCAAATGTCTTTTAATGGTTGCTTTTACCTCTTGTTTACCAGGATTGTTGACCCCATTCACATCCCATAATGTAATTTTAATGGTGACTTTGTCATCAAGGAGTGTGTCTCGGAGGGAGCTGCAGCTCCCAAAGCTGCTCTGCCTGAATGCTTCCCCTTTCCTTGGCCCCAGGAGGATTTAATGGTGGGAGCACACTGAGAGTCTGCTGATTCCAGTGGGACTCCCACAGAAGCAGAAATATTTCCCCCAAAATGTCCCAAAATTGGGGCAGAGGAGGGGACATTCTGGAGCTGGGGCAGGGCAAGGCTGGGTGACAACCACAGACCTGTGTGGATCTGGAGGCTGGCTGGAGCAGATATGGAATCATGGAAAATCCATGCTTGGAAAAACCCTCTCAGAGCACTGAGCCCAGCCTCAGCTCTGCCAAGGCCACCACTGGCCCCTGTCCCCAGGTGCCACATCCCCACCTCTGTGGGACTCCACCCCTGCCTGGGCAGCTGTGCCAGGGCTGGACAAACCTTTCCATGCAGAAACTTTCCCTAATATCCAATTTAAATCTCTCCTGGCACAAGGGATTGAGTTTATGATGCTTTTATTGAGGCTGGCTGAGGGCAGATGATGCCTGATGTCACCATCTCTTAAAAAAAACAAAACAAAATCTCTGAGTGTCAAACTACACACATCAGAGTTTGTGTCATTCACAAAATGACAGGAATAGGAATAGTAGTCCCAACTGTAAATTTAATTATTCCTGTTGTATCAATAGTTACTCTTAGACACAGCTAGGAGAGGCAATGTTATCTACAGAGGGATTTCAGGAAGAAAGTTGATAAATAGTGAAGATTTGAGCAGGAAAACCTTATGTCTGTGTTCTTTCAAAGAGAGTTTACAAAATTATCTCCAAAGTCAGAGCACAGAAGCAATAAACTATTCTGAAATAAAGTGATAGTCACTAAGAAATCTGGGATAAACTCTACTCAGAAAGAAATTGATTCAGTCTTTGAAAGGAAATTACAGTTATGAATTTATTTTTGTTGATAAAAACTATTCTGCTTGACAACTTGCTGAGGTCCTTATAAATATACAATTTGGGGGAAAATATGAGAAAACAAATCCTGTACACAGTAGAAAACTTTCTTTGGAAAGGATGAGTTTATTAATGTATATATGTGCATGTATACACTGCTCAGGTGACCCCTATGCAGCCATGTGTATCCAATCCTTTTATTCATACACAAATATTCTGAATTTCTGCAGAGTTGGCAACAATCCCCTGCAAATGTGAAAACCTATGGATTAGAGCAACTTTTAGTGCTACTGTTTGGATTTCTTTGGTAAAAGAAAATGAGAAATCAGGAGAAGGAGCAGCTTCTAGATCTTTCTAGAAGAAAGCCTGATCAAATCTGATTTTTACAAAGCTGGTTTTCCTCTCAGAGGAACAGCTCCAGGAGATCCTGCAGTTCTCAGGGACCACAGTGTGCCTTTGGAGATCTGCTCTGGTCCTTCAGCAGTGGCATCTGGCACACTGTGACAAGCACTGGGAACGCTGCATGCACCATCTCAGCAATTTAATTACCACCAAATAACTCAGTTAATCAGGACATCATCTTGAAACAGAAAAATAAAAGGAATTCTGTGTTTTCCCCTTTCTCCCCACACCTCAAGAATGCACTGCTGAATGCAGGAGGTGCTGAGGTGATAATAGTTGTTAGTTCATGCTGTGCAAAAGCTTCATTAAGCTTGTGCTGAACTCTGTTGGTAAATCCCTCCCTGCCATCCATCAGCAGATAGCTCGAATCTGCTCTAGATATTGATCAAGCTGTTCTGCTGAGAGCTGAGCTCCTCAAAATCCCATCTATTCCTTCCCACCATACCCCTGCAAAGGAGAAAGGTGTTTTTTTTTACTCTCCCAAAGACCAGTCAGCTCCTGAATCTCAACTAGCTACTGAATAACACTGGAGATGCAAGGGAAAGCTGTTTTCTAAAGTCATACAGAGAGTTTTGGACAGAGCAGGGAAAGAAACAAAATCTTCCTGATCCCAGCCCTGCATCCTAAGCAGTGACCTGTTCTCCCCTGCCTCACAAGGACAGAGTTTAGCAGGAACACAAAGCAATCCTTTGTTGTTGTTGTTGTTGTTGTTGTTGTTGTTGTTGTTGTTGTTCACTCTCAGGGTCATAAATCACTGAAGCATTTGGGAATGAAGCAGTAACCCAAACAAAATTCACCACTGTATTTTTGATGACGTTATGGCCAGAGCAGCTGAGCTCTGGGTGCTCTCCTTTTCTCCCCATTCCCAAGGGAAAAGCTTCTTCCCTTTCCCACTCATCCTCTCTGACCTGCAGTTGGCCAAGCGATCCCTGCAGCCATTCCAGGGATCCTGGATCAGCCTCTCCAAAGGAACAGGGGCCATGGTTATCCCTACAAAATACTGCCCAGCAGAGGCAGGAGTGAAATTAAAAACAGCTCTCCCAGCTGGGAATGGATGAACAAGGTGCAAAGCAGAGCAGCTGGACCTGCCTCTGCTTTCTGTGCCAAAAAAATGAAGAGAATACTCATTTTCTGCTTCACTTTGTTGCCTAAATTGCTTTGTCAGGTGAACCAAAGCACAAAGGAGAGAAAAGAAAAATAGAACAGGGAAAACTGTTTGTTTTTCCTCAGCTGTTCTCACCAAAGTGAAGAATTCAGCTGCATGGATGCTTTGGAGGGATGAATTTCACAGGAATAACAAAACTCTTCTTTGCTCTCTACACTCTGTGTCTCTACTTAAGCAATAACTCAGTAGTTGCTTAAGCAGAATAAAGAGAAACAAAGGTTCAAATTCTCTCCCTCTGGGAAAATAATGAAACCTGGATTGTTCCAACCCCATCATCTGTGTGTCCCCACTACTCCCTGCCCTGGTCCTGTAGAGCAGGACAGCAATAAAAGTCAGGTTTTGCTCGTGCTGGGGAAGCCAAATGCACTTTAGGACAGATGATGAGGGAGTGGGCACTTCTACTTTTTTTATATTTGGGTAAAAGAACACTTTTGTGGTCTTTTTGTGGTCTTTGAATTTTCTATTTAATTTTTTTGGTAGCAGTTCAGTGATATGCTACTCCAGCTCCATCTTCTCCAAGAGCAGCATTCCCAACTCTGCTTTCTCCCTGACAGTTCTCATGCTCAGCTTCCTCATCCTGCTCAAATAACTCCTATCCTCCCTCCTGAAGTGCTGCTCAGTGGCTGTGCCTGAATGCAGCCTGCAGGCAGCAGGAGCTGCCCAAATGTCCCAGGGTTAGGAGAGCTGAGACATGACCTGCTCTCTCCTAAAGTTTGACTTCCAGCCTCAGCTCCCACTGTATCTTATTACTAACATGGTTATGGCTGTTTCTTCCTTGTATTTAATCTGTTTCTGGTCCCTGCAGTAGAATTTCAGCATTGTTTGCAATGAGGAAATAAAGCTTTGATCCAATCATAATCTCCTGTACAAATTTCCAGTGCAGGGATGTGAATCCCAGCTCAGCTCTCCTGTCAACTACCAGAGGTTAAACATCAACATCTGCTTTAACTGACAAGATTAATCCTCTGCTTCAATATCACATTGTGCTTTATTAAAAAAAATATATTATCCAGATTTCCATGCTATGCAAAAATCCTCTGCTTGCAGAAAGTTGATTATATTTATATTTTCCTAACTACAGTGACTATTTTGTATGAACCATTAGCAGCCCCATCAGATAATTTTTCCATGATAACCCAGGTGTTTATGACAAGCACGGGGGTTTTGCAGAATGTAAATACATTGATGGATAAAACCAAAACATTATCACCCACCCACTCAGGAAATTCTCTGGAAAATTGTGGGGATGGGACGATCAGGATATTACACATCACACCATGAGGTCCTTCAGGATGGGGTTCTTTGTGCTGGTACAAGGTAAATAACAAAGGGATTGGATTGGAAATTCAAGGCTCATTGGCCTCATCTGTCTGGGATTTAATTCAGTGCAGATCTTGTATTTATTTCAAAGGAATATTTTAGGAATCGATCTTTTTAGGGAAAAGAATTCTTTATCCAAACCCAGGAAACATTCCCTAGGAGTCAAAGATGGCTATGGGTCAATGTTACCTGGCCATGCAAAGGAGACACAGCTTCTCCTTGTGGAAAAATCTTCAATATCAGATTTCAGGAAAATGGGTAAGATGTGGATATTCTCCACGTGGTGATCAGCTGGATGGCAGCTGCCATCCCCAGCCTTGCTCTTCTCCCTTCCTTTACAAGGTACATTAAATACTTGCTGCAGTATATTTGGCACTTTTTACAGATTTCCCCATAGATGTTAAAATTCAGCATTTCCATTGGCTGATGTTTTCTGTAAACACATTCATCATCCTGCATCCATCCCAGATCCAGTTGCAGGATATTCACTATTCTGTAGAGTTAATGCTTCTTCAGATGCAAAAGTGAAAACATGTAAGAACATTTAACTTTGATTAATTAAACTGTATTAATTTAACAGATGGTGTGCTGTGACACCCACCAGGCTGAGGTTTAGATTTGTGATACTTTAAAGAGGGATCACTGCCTCTGTTTTGATATAAATTTTGAATCTCTGCACAGCCAACAGATGTTCAACTCGGGGTTTTTTTCCTCCCCCATTTTGTTTTGCCTCCAATTCATGGTTGGCAAGTCCTGGGACTTCCAGGGGGTTGACACTGCTGCCTGATAAATCTGAGTCCTTGCTAAGGAACCTTCTCTCATTGCATGCAAACAAATCCTCATCTTTAAGTAGCAGAGCAGAAGAATTTAGTGGTGAATGCCCTTTCTCCTAGTGGAGTGTTAATTAGTAGAGTGAACCCCTGCTGTTGGTTATTTTAAGAGGAACCATCCAAGAGTTCAAATATTTCTTATGGAAAAATTAATTTAGAAAGAAACAAGATTTTAACTTTACAATCTTTCCAAAGGGACTGTCACAACAAATTTTTTTATTCTTGTCTTGATCCACACCTATGCTCATGCTGGAGTCCAGTGGTAGAACTAATTTCTTAGACTTATATATTTATGATTTTCTCATCCAGAAACAGCCAGTGCTGGAGTTCTCCAGGGTGCATTGATGCACTAATATCCTGTATTTCCAATGGTCTGTACAACACAACCAAAACTTAGCAGATTTCATTGGTTTAAGTCTCTCTCCCCTGCTTTTCCCACTGCTGTAACACCATGTAGTAACTGCCTGTATTTACACCTCTTTGGACTCTGCTTGACCAGCTTGAAACTCCCCCAAGCACTTCTGATCTCCAGGAAGCAGAGTCTGCTCTTTATTATCATTTCTCATTCCAATGATTTCCACAGAGTAGATATCTCTGGTGAGATTTCTTTTTCTCCCACTTCCTGTTCCATCAGAGGTTTCTAGAGGATTTTTCAGTATTTTTGCTTTGGCACAGGATCAGGGCTAAATGGGGAGCAAGAGTACTGAGTTCCCCTGTGGGACACTCACATCCTTCCACCACAGGTTTTCTGCTTGCCAAGAAAAGATCTCTGCAAACCTGGCAGTTTGTGGATGCCCCATCCCTGGACACACTCAGGGCTGGGTTGGGAGGGGCTCTGAGCAACCTGGGCTGGTTGAATTTGTCCCTAATGGCAGAGGGGTTGGATATTTGGTTTTTAAAGGTCCCTTCCAGCTCAAACCATCCTGTGATCTACAATCATTATTATCATCCTGAGCATTTTGGGGAATCCAAGGTTTTTAAGATGGACAGGTTTCTTACCCCTTCTTACCTTTAAATAACAGATTAATTCATTAATTGTGTGAATGTGATGGAAAAACAAAGCAATTAAATAATGGCCTCACTGGAGTGAAGGGAGGGATAAAGTGACACATGTGCTTAAGCCCATGGATTTGCAGGGAAGAATGATGTGCTGATGCCTTTTCTTTGGGTCTAGAATTAAGAGCCAGGCACAGTTAAGGGATAAAGGGGTTTTTGCTTTGGTATTTAACAAGGATTTTTATGGTGCAACAATTCACCAAGGTGGAACACGCTGAAATGCACACACACAGTAGATCTCGTATATAATTTTATAGAATTTGCAAATTAGCATATTTAACAAAGATGCTCCAATGAGAGGCTTGAATAAATAATGGGATATATTTCTATCTCAAAGTATTTCCCTTTAGATGGGTTTAATCTTGGTTTACAGGATGTAAATGGATGAGGATGTTTTAGAGGGGACTTTGATTTTTCAAGGCTTTGTGGCTTTCAGCTCTGAGGCCTTTAGGATGTTTGGTCCTCTGGCCTAACAGAATACCAGAATTGTGCTAAACTATCAGATTTAAGGAATTACAGGTATGCATGCTAAGGGGACTGGGAATACATAAGAGATATATAGAAGAAAAGGTAAAAAATCCCCATGGCATCTGTACAAAGCAAAAATGCATCAGGGACCCTCCTGAGCCTGTAACATCAGCTGGGCTCTCACTGCCTGGGCTGTGGCACCTCCCTGCAGCCCCTGGTGCCACCTGCACGTCCCTGCCTTGTCACCTGCCCGTCCCCTCTGCCCAGGGCTGTGCTGGCAGCCTGTGAACACCCTGTGCTCCTGGAGGAACATCTGCCACCCCTCTCCTCAGCCCTTTCCCAGTGTCAGGCTCCAGGCTGCTCCCCTGCTTTTCCAGCCTCTCCGAGCTCCGTGGCACTGCTCAATGCCTCTCATGATAGATGAGTTGGAAGCAGTGCTGGCTTCTTTCAAGATTTATGAGATTTAGCTCGCTTCGAGCTCTTCACAGAATCTGCAAATGACATCTGAACACAAACCCCCTGATTTGTGAGCTGGGCTGAGCAATGCACTACACATGCCTTCTTTTTTTTTTTTTTTTCCCATATTTAGGAGAACCCTTCAGTGCCCCTTCTGGAAGCTGCTCTTCCAGGGTTGCAGGGATGCTCTTGCAGGCAGGAATTCTGCTGGAATTTCCACCAACCCTGGCCCCAAGAGTTTCTTTGTAGTTTCCCAATCACAGCCTCCATGCACCAAGCTCAAAGTCCAGAAGAGCCAAGCTCCAAAGCAGCTCTGAGCTTGCACATCCCCTCTGCTCCTGACATGCCGTGAGGCAGGAAATCTCACTGCTGAATTTCACACAACAAGTAGGAATGCATATATCCAACAGAGAGGGTGTTTACTCGGTTTAGCTCATGCTGATTTGGAAGGCAGTTTGTGGAGTTAAAGCATTGCCCTTATAAATGGGATTTACAGTGGGGCAAGGGGCATTGAATACATTAATATAAGTTAAATTCCTGGAAGAAGATAGGGAAAAAAAATCCCTATTTATTCACATTAGAATTTGGTGATTTATTAATGACAGATTTCAACCTGTCCAGACTTTCTACACTTAAACTCCATGAAGGAAGAATGGAAAAACCCCAGTGTGGCAGCACTGCTGGGAACAAGGGAAAAGCTGCAGTGGTGGAAAGGCAGAAGAGAAACTGGACAGTGCTTAGCTTGTGTCAGAACTGGAATTAGCACCTGAGGCTGTGAGAGTTGATATCCCTGCAGGATTACTTTAAATCAGGATTCATTTTCTGAACTGATTAAGAAACTGCTGCATAATGAAAATTCAGTTATGTACTTAAGAGACTTGAAATTTTAGACAGGTGAGGCAACCTCGCTGGTGAAGGCAGTCAGGCAGGCAGACCACAACAGAAATAAATTCCTTTTAAGTGCATTTTTCTCTAAATAAAGACAGAAAACAGAAGCTAATCATTCAGACAACTCTACTGGAAAAGCTTGGGAATTGTGTCACTTCCTGACTAGACTCCTTCCATGAAGACAGTTAAATCCCTTTGTGTCAGTGCCAAAATGGGACAGCACCAGGCTGCTGTTCCCACCTTCAGCTGCAGTCCTTGCAGGATGCCAGGCAGCCAGGGATGCTGGGCAGGCACTGCGAGGAGGAGAAATGCAACTGCAAAGACAAAAAAAATGCAGCTCTTTACCTGTGCTATCTTGCATTACATACCTGTTTGAGGTCAAAAAAGTATGTTTGAATCAGTGTGTTTCTGTTTTTACAAGGAGACCTCTAAGGAAATTTTTTTACTTTTGTTTTTGGTAGGAGTCAAGTCACCAGTTCAATTGGTGTCCTTTGTGCCAAAAGTGACCTTCACCACCCAGTGATGCCTCGGTCTGGAATGTGGGCTCGGTGCATTCAGCTTTTGTTTGCTGTGGTTTTGGTTTTGTTTCTGTGGGTTCTGATCACCAGAAGCGCAGTGAATGCTTCAGCACAGGTTTAAAGTGGGGAGATTCCATCCCTGGGTGTGACAGCACAGCCTGAGCAGCTCTGTCAGCACAGCCATTCTTTTGTCCCTGCTACTCACACGGCATGGCTGTGTGAGCCCATAAAACTCCCAAAATACAGATTGAACCCCCTCCATTGCCTGGAGCCCCAGCCAAGGCCCAATCTGGGTAATTGCCTCCTGTCTATTTAAAATTCACGTGGCAGGTTTCAGTTTGCTGTTATTGGACTCTCCCTCCCTGTCTTCACCATCTGCACACTTTCAGGCAGGAGCTGCAGTTTATCTCCAGGTAGTTTATCGTGTTCCAGTTGTGTTCCAGGGGCTGGATGAGGGATGGCCAGGCTGTCCCAGTGCCATGGGCAGCTCAAGTGCTCCTTGACTGCCTCACCAGCAGCTGCTCCTCTTCCTCAGCCAGGGATGTCACCTCTGCCTGTACATTTCCACCCCAGGAAATGGCTGACATTTATTTATTTTTGTTCTTGGCGTCAAATCCCTTGAAAAACACAGCCTGGAAGGATCCTTGTGCATTGAGCTCAACTTGGTCTCCTGCCACCTTGGCAGGCACAGCTTAGGAAAAGCTGCTGTCCCATCCCAGGCTGTATTGATCCCAGCACTGCCAGGAAAAGCTGTTCACTGTCTCAGTGGTGCACACTGACCCTGCAGGGCTGAGCTGCTGATCACTTTGCTTGCTGCTGGCCTGTCTCCACCCCTGCAGTTTAATATTCCAAGAGAATTCACTTAACAGGAATGTGAACTTTGCTGCAGAGCTGAAAGGTCCCAGACAGCCCTGAGGAAAGGTCCCCAAATGAGGCTGGGCAGGGGAAAAGAAAAGATATATTCCTCCCTTTCATCCTGAACTTTCCATGATGCAGTCAAGCCAAAGTTGAAGCTTTCCACCAGCTCCAGATAATTCATGGCAGGAAGGAAGAAAGTGAGATATAAGATCTATTTCTTGCTGAATAAATTGCTGATGAGCAGTGGCTGAAAAGCTCCGGTGCACAATTACAGGGACAGAGTCCTGGAGCCAACTGTAATTAAAGTTCTTTTGACATTACAGTAAATCCTTAGTAATGGTGTCTTATTATTCCAGTTTCCTTTGACTGGCATGCCTGCAATGCCCACTGGGAATGGGAAAAGCCCTCCCTGGAAACCCTCTTGTCCACTCTGCTTTTCTGTAATTAGCCTGAGCCAGCAGTGCTCACAGAGTATCTCTGAGCCACTCGAAGGAAGTGGCTCTGCTTGGAGTCCTTTCCAAACTGGAGATAATCACCCAGAACATAAACACAGCCCTTGGCTCCACCTGGGCACCTGAGAACTGGGCCATGGCTGTGTCCATCAGGATAAACCTGGGCACCCTCCTGGTGTGTCCATGAGCTGCCCTCACCAGGGGGTTTCTCCTCGAGCTGCAGAGACAAACAGCCATGCATTCTTTGATTAAAGGCAGGGATTGACAGTACAATTAATGAGAAATTCATCCTCTCTGTGTCTCACCCATGCTTCAAATCTGCTGGAAATCCCTGTTAGTGGGCAATGCCCCTCACCACCACTGCTGCAGTGCTTAAAGCTCCTGGTGGGTGCAGTTTAAGCTGCTTTTTGGGATTTTTTCAAGTGTTAACCAAGGAGAGAAACCCATGAACCTCATTCAATCAGCTGAGAAATGCAGTCCAAAAAGAGGATCCCATATATAAATAATCACAGCTGTCATTTCCAGTGTTCTCTATGATATCTATTACCCTGCAATAAATCTTGGTTCTTAAATATTACGTGTAAACACTGAAGATTTGCAGTATCTCCAAAAGTAAGATTCCCAGTGACATTCAGATGTCACTCTCCCAGGCCACATACTTATTTCTCGCTTTTACAGTATTTATAAAACTAAGCAAGTAAATATATAAGAAAGAAAACCAAACATTTAAGGACTAAAAAAAAAAAAAAAAGTGGAGAATTCAAAAGCAGGAAGGGAGGAAGGATAGGAAGCAGCTCAAAGCTGCTGATAACAGATTTAGAAACATTTTTACTCTTGAAGGAAGTTCTCAACTTGTGCTCTCAGCAGCAGAGTTCAAAATAAGCATCACACCTGGGGACAGGTGACAAACAATGTGGGGAATTAGGGTTAATTAGCTCTGTTCAAGTAATTAAGAGGGCACTTATTTGTATTGTTTTAAATCCTGGATTCCTGACCTATACAATGTTCTATGGGGATATATGCAATATACACCATATATTCTGTAGGAAATATCCAATGCTTCTATGGAATTACAAATTTATCCAAATTTATCCATGCCTGGAATGTCTGGAAGTGGTGGCCCAGATGGGACAGTTTGTTCTTTAGATTGTTCTAGAACTGGACAAAAAAAAATCTCAAGCTCTCTTTGCGTTTTGGCTTTTTTTTTTGTTTGTTTGTTTATTTATTTGTTTTCTTTTGTTGTTGTGGTGGTGGTGTTTGTTTTTATTTTGTTTTGTGGTTTTTTGTGTAGTGTTTTTTTGTTGGTTTTTCTTCTGAAAGAACATGAAATTGTGCAATCTGTGAACTTATCCCCGAACTTTTGTTGTGTTGAGTTGAGGTCCATTAAAAACAACAAAAAAAGACACAATTAATGGCTGCAGAATAATTCATTTAAACACAAACAAGCCAAGAATTTCCTGATGAAGGGAAAATAAAAGTCAGATTCCTGCAGGAACAGGCTGTGCAGGAAGGTACAAGTGTTAATGCTGCTGCCACCTCTCCAACAGCTCATTTTGTGCCTTTTGCAGGGAACAAAACCCTTGCAAGGTGAATCAAAAGGCTGATGGAGGAGACAATCATCTCTTCATTCCCTCCAGCAGCCCAGCCAATGGCTGGGGATGCTTGTGAGCATTCCCACAGAGCTGGGGCTGTTTGGGGGGAAAATCCCGCAGAAAATCAAAGTTTGGAGCTGGCAGCCACTTCCCAGGAAGCTGGGCTGGGGTTTGGGGTGGAATGATAGCAATAATTATGTTTCTTATTTTATTACTTGTAATAAATGATCAGAATCCTGTGCCATTTAACCACATTTATATGACCATCCTGAACATAGGTTCTACATACAAAATTAATTATTTTCCAAGGGAAAACTACAGGAGCTGGGTTTCCCTTTACTGCACACACATGAAATCCCATACATTGGGCACCAATCTAGGTTATTATC
Source organism: Toxostoma redivivum (assembly GCA_013397375.1). Lineage (NCBI taxonomy): Eukaryota > Metazoa > Chordata > Aves > Passeriformes > Mimidae > Toxostoma > Toxostoma redivivum. Next base: position 39,245 of record VXBI01014352.1, read on the forward strand.
ATTTCATTCTTCCTTTTTATATTTGTTTCACTGTAAAAGCAATATTACCAAATCCAGAACCAGCCCTGTGGCTGATGGGCACTGCTGGGAGTCAGCTCAGGTAATAAAAAAATGAAGATATTTGGTGTAACTGCATAAGGTGGGATCCTGTGAGGCCTGAATGCTGTTATCACTTTGTCATGAGGATATTTCTCTGGAAAAAAACATAAATAAAGAGGGAAATCTGTGATATTCAGCCTGCCAGGGAGTTAAGAGAAAGAGGAATGACTTAGTTAATAACTAATTTTGGTTATTTCTGAATGTTCTAAAAGCATGCCCAAAATTATTAAAAATTAAAGCATCAACAAGATGTTAAAACCATATGTTTCCAATATGCTGTGTCTGAAAACTTTTCCAAGCCTGGGTGCTTTTGAGTGGGTTAAAATCCTGTGGAATAAATTCATGCTGAGCTCCTCCATGAAGGAAAGAAATGGAAACAGCCCACCAGCAGTGAGGCTTTCCAGATAGATTTGGATGGGAGCAAAAATGGCTCAAATATTTAAATTACACCAGATGTTTCTGGCCAGCCCTCTCCCAATGAGCATGAACAGCTGCACTGACAGGCAAGAACAAATTCACTTTGAGAAACTCCACTGCCATTGGCTTATTTTGGTGGCTAAATGACAAATTTTATAAGTGTGTGCTCATCCCTTATTTAAAACTTTGCTTTTATTTTTTTTTAAAGTTGGCATCATCTTCTCACAGGAGCTCTTATCCCCTCTCCTTTTTTTCTAAAATTTTTCTTTAAATTATTCTTTCACCATCAGAGTGGAGGCAGTGAAATATGTCACAGAGGTGACTGGAGCCAAACAGGTCCTAACAGAAGCTTAAAAAGCTTAAAAAAAAGAAGCTTAAAACAAAACTCAATTGCTGAGGGAACGTTCTTTTCACATACAAAAAAAAAAATTATTTATTTTATGAAGAGGAGGAGCAGAGGATGTGAAATCCCTTGATGTTGTCAGAGCTCAATCCCACTGAATAGACCCTACAGACTTCTCTAATTATTCACAAAACATTTGGAGCAGATGTCCACAAAATAAATTATCTGCTGTCTGCCAAAAACTACTCCTGGCAGGCAGCATAGCAGGTAAATAAGATGAGAGGTTGGGAGCATGAATAAAACATGAATAGAACAGCTTAGGGCGTTTTGTTCCTCGTAAATTCAACAGCCCCAGTTGAAGCCACAGAGGTGCAGAAGGCAGGGGAGGACCACCAGATGAGAAGGGGTTGGAATAAAAAGCTCTTAACAAGCATTTCCTTCTGTTAGTGGCATGTTATTGCTGTGAAAAGTCACAAAAAGCACTCCAGGGCAGCACTCTGCAGCATCTGCCACAGGACACAGGGAATTTGGACTTCCAGCAGCAGCCTGAGCCCTGCAAGTCCCACGGGACACCACCTTGGTTTCTTATATTTAGCAAAAGTTGCTAAACTGTGCTATTGGCAAGGACATCCTTATCTAATTTAGCCTTAGTTTGATAATCCAATGAAAAATATTTAATTTCTAGCCCTTCCTACTAGAACAGTGCATGATGCTTTCCTAATGAAGGCAGGATGCTCCACACTGTTAAAATCAGGGAAAAAATACTCCTACAACAAGGCTGAAGATTGCAATGAGTAAATCTGCAAATAGAAATGCTGTTCAGGAGGAAAATTGAGGTTTTAAACCAGTCAGCCTCATGTTGGCTCATCTAGTTCTGAGATCCCTTTTGAGTATGGGATCATTTCAGGCAGGTTCATACAGACCCAGACCAAAAAAACAGCAATTATTTGAGAGGAAGGGGCTTCCCAAAGACTTTGTATTGAGTTAAAGTTTGCTACTCTAATAAGAAATGTACAGGGTTTTAGGAACAGATATTGTCCTTCATCCATATCCAAAATTTTTCTGTGCTGCACAAAATGTGCTGGTTTGTTGTTTCAAAGAGAAAGACCCCATAAAGTGAGGCTGGTAAATATAAACATCAAGAAATATAATGAACCATTTTGCCTTATGGAAAAGGTTGTCACATAAGAGAGAGAGAGAGAGGAAAAGGTGGGAGGGCAGAGTAATTTGAAAATTATGATTAAAAGAAATATATGGGCAGGTAGGTAACTCCATAAATAATGGACCAGATTTAATCACAGTGGGTTCATTAAAAGCAGTGATAAATTAGTGCCAAGCAGAATTCTGCTTCTTTGCAGTGGTTGTGACCTATTCAGTGGAACCATTGTAGTTACTAATTCATACAGGATTATACATAATTGGGATGCCCAATTATTACAGCTGAGTTTCAGAAATGACAATGTTCCCTTTCCTTCAGGGATCTGTAATTTATTCCATTACCTTGAACCTGCGTTATGCAATCTGCCAAAATAAAATTTGCAAATGTTCTGCTAAATCCTGCTATCTTTGGTTCATACTCAATGTGTGAGGAAACATGTCGAGAGGATTAAAAATATGGGAAAGAATTTCCATTTTAATACATTTGACTTGTCCACCAAGAGACAATAGAAGGCTTTCAGCCTCAGTAAATCCAGTTTAATATATGTAAAGAGTTCATAAAAAAATTATTTTATCCCATTGTCATCATGAAAGCTATAGTTGGTCTGTGCTAGAAAGGCCAGGGTTAGTTTACCAAAGAAATCTGCAGGTTTATTTTGTTTTGCAGGGAGAGCTTCCCTTACCACATTTTATTCCCCTCAAATACCTCCTTACCATATTAATTCAGGTGAAATCTTTTCTATAAACTGCCAGCAGAAGTATCAACACTTTCAAAAGCATGGCTGATGCCAGGTTTCCCTGCACTTTGAAATTTCCAGCCTAGAATTTGGCTAATGGCTCTGCTTTCCACGTGTCAACTCGAGAAGCTGCTGAGATATTAAGATAATAAGTGTTTGAAGAAAAGGATCTATCCATACAGAATCAATAATGCGTTGCCAGGAGAAACCTGAAGCTCTCAGATTTCCTAGAAAAAAGGGTTTTCCAGGTAAGAATGGCTTGTACACGTTTGATTCTTTCTGATTGTTGCTGTCTCATTGCTTTTGTTCCTGTGGCACTCACGCCTGCCTGCTTCAAAGCAGGAATTCCCCTCAGGAAGATCTTCCAGCAGCAGAAAGTGGAAAAGTGAGTTGCCAGGATGTGCAGTCTGTGTCACAGGGGTTGGGTGAGAGAGAGGTGTGAGAGCACCTGAGCAATGCAAATATGGGAGAAGAGATGGGGAGGGGTTGGGGTTTGGGGACCTCTGGGTGTGATGAAGAATTTGGGGGGAGATGTGAGAGCTCTCAGCTTGCTTAAGGGGCAGGGATGATGATGATGATGATGGATGTTGGAGTCAGTAAGTCAGGAGTCTCTCTGAATTCTCCAGAGAGAAATCAGAGTGCAGGGATTGAATTCAAGCCTTTGCATGGATTGAAGTATGTTAAGCCACTCACACATAAGGCAGAGGTGAAAGTTTAATTTTAGTATAAGTAAGCAAGGAAGTAGAATGGGTTTGTAGTGCTTTTAGTAAGTAAAAGGTCTTAGATACCAGAGTGGAAGTTCGAGTTCTAGTGAAGGTTGAAAAACATAGTCCTAGATACTAGGGGTTCTGTGGAGGCTCCAAGAACAGAGTTCTAGACATCATAAAGGTATAGTAGGAATATTGCTTACATTTTTTAGATAGAACAAGATAGACTATATAATAGTTTATACATAGCCTGGCATGCTAAGAAGCTGGAATGCTAATGGGTTAAGAAGTGATGGTCTGAGTTTGTGTCTTAGCTTGTTGGGAAGTTTCTATACAACAACATGCGTTAGGGAGAGCTGGTGCTTTTTGCCATTTGCCTTTTGCTTTTGCCATTGCTTTGCTTTGCTTTTGCCTTTGAGACTGATGTGCTTCTGCAATAAACAACTTTATAGCAACTATGAGCTGCTTGGCTCATTGAAGAAAGCAAACCAACAAGTTGGGTGCCTAAGAGCACCGGGAGGTTTAACCTCACAGATGATGATGATGATGATGATGATGATGATGATGATGATGAGGATGATTTGGTCAGAGGAGAAAGTGCTTTTTTTACAGCCTTTTGTGCCTGGACAGTGCTCTTGGGACATGGTGTGGCCCTTGGGGTGTCCCTCTGCAGAGCCTGGACTCCAATGATCTTCTGGGTCCCTTCCCATCCAGGATATTCTGTGGTTTCTGTGATTTGCTCTCAGTGGAACAGTGCAGACTTTATTTTGTGTGTGTTCAGGTGGTGTGAACTATAGAATGTGCATGAAAGTACATTTATACCTTTTTCCAGGGTTTGAGGGGGACATCAATATCTGTAAGATGTGACAGCATTATCTTCTGTTGCTGCAGTGAACAGTTCATCACCAGCCTCTAAAAAAGGGGGATAAATTGGATTCTTTCCTAGTCACTCCTGCAGAGTTTTTCCTGTGGGTCAGCAAGTCTTTGGGCACACGGGTGACACAAATAAGTGGTGCTGTTTTAACTCTGTCCCCACAAAGCCAAAATCCTGGGATTGCCAGCCCAGGCCAAGGACAGGGTCTGTGCTGCTGCACATCCCACGGATGTGAACGGAGGGGCTGTTCCTTCAGCTGCCTCTGAACAGTCTGCCAGGCAATGAATTGGAACAAAGCCAGAGACATCCCTGAATGTCAGAAATGGGATCTTTGAAGTGATTCTGGATGCACAGCCAGCCAGACAAGTTCGGTCCCTCTTCAAAGTCATGATGCAAGTATTGTAATGCAGATTACATCGATTTGCTACCAGTGGCTGACAGCTCCAAGGAGTCTTTTCAAGATTCTCCACAGCACCCATGGAATAAAGAGCTCTCTGCATGGAAAGGAAGCTGTATTTTCATGCAGATGACAGCTTGAAAAAATAGTATCAATGTTATCATATATGTAAGGCAAAATTCAATTTTGTGTAGTGGATTTTATGGCTGTGTCAGGATTCAGCTCGCAGCACAAAGAGAACTTACATTTGGCACTTGAGGACATGGTTTAATGGTGGTGCTGGGTTGATGGTTGGACTTGATGACCTTAAAGATCTTTTCCAGCCCAAATGATTCTCTGATTTTATGATTTAGGCACACAAGGAATGCTGCTGGCTCAAACACCTGCTGAAGTGCTTGTTGATTATTTGTTTTCTAATTAATGTATTGCAGAGAGGCAACAGAAAGGCTAACTTGCAGTATCCCCACAGCAAGTTTGCTGTGGTTCTGAGCCCTCCTGGGGCAGGACTGGTGTGCAGGTGTTTGATGAATGAGAGTAGACAAGATTCTACAATAAATACCTGAAATACCAAAGCAATGACTACTGAAGCATAAAAGGAGTGTGCACCAGGCCATAATTCAAAGCAGCATTCCATTTACAAATGGAATAAGAGTAATAGAAAAGATTAACTTTCATAGGGAATTACAGTTTGGGTGTGTGGAAGTGCCTGTTTTTATGAAGTGCAGTTTCTTACAGGCTTTATGTTGCTGCATCAAAGTTACCAGAACGATTTGAGGCTGCAGCTCCTTTCAGTGATGTTCTGTCACTGTGTATCAGTGCTCCCAAGGGCTGCTTCCCACTGGGACCAGGTTTTGGCAAAGATATCTGTGTGTATTTAAAGCCTAACCATAATCCAAGCACTGGAAACAGCAGTGTTTGCTCATTGCTTAAAATTTGCATGTAAAGGCACATGCAAGCCTTTGGGATTACACCTGAACACTGATACAGCTGGATGCACAGATTTGCACACTGGAGGAATGTTCTCCAAAATCTGCTTTTGGATGGGGGAGCTGGAAGTGTTTTAGATTCATCCAATGCCATAAAATATGCTCTGGCCTCTCCAGCTCCTCATTATCTAAGGACAAAGTGATGCAATGTGCAGCCAGGGCAGGGACACCTTCCACTGTCCCCAGTGTCCAACCTGGCCTTGAGCACTTCCAGGGATCCAGGGACAGCCACAGCTGCTCTGGGAAAAGATGCCTTTGACTATCCAAACTTCTCTATTTTTGATGTATCTGCCTTTTTTTTTTTTTTTTTTTAATTGTATATAAAGCTGATAATTGGGATTTGGCTAAACTGCACTGAAAAGAGTGAGCACAGAAAGAAAATTCCTGTGGACAACTGAAGGCTCTATTCCACATGGAAGATTTTCTTCAACATTCATTTCTTGTTTGTAACAGGCATTCCCTTTTGTCCCCAAATAACTTGGGAGATAATCACTTGGTGAACAATTTTCAACTTTCTGAGTGACAAAGACATTAAAACAGAATTGGGTTCCCCAGACTTATTGAATGATTTTTTTTTTATTTCTTTCTTCCTTTTGCTGCCCTTTTGCTCCTCTGTAGATTATTCCATGTACTCCAGGTAAGCTCCACACCACCTGTTTTTCCAGACATCCAGTTCTGAGCTGATAATGCTTGGGACACTGCAGCCTCCAGATGTGCTGAGCTCTTGCATGACTTAAAATCCAAACTGGAAGCCCTTAACATGATGGACCACCTCTAAAAATTCTAATTGAGCTGCACACTGTAATAGATTGGGGGAAATGAGGTAAAACGTTATCACTAATCTTCATGCTAACTGCATTAAATCTCAGGGTATATTTATAAAGGCAAGGGAGGATATTAGCAAAAAGATTTATCCAACAGTGAAGGGTTTTTTCCCCATTAACCAACTTCTAACTTTCAAAGTTCTTGCAGTTTAATTGGAGATAGTGGAATTTAGGAGAAATAATTATAAACATGACTACACAGGCAATATGCTGCTATTAAGCAGAAAATACAACAACTCTTTGTTTGGGGCTAGTAATTGAACCAACACAATGGGAGAAAATTCGAATAAAATTAACTTTCATTGGAAAATGGGAAAACAATAATCAGGAAATTTTGAACAAGCTGTCAAAGGCTTAATTTGACTGCCATTGAGAGGAGCATAAATAAATGGAGCAAGAACAAAAAGACAACTAAAACCAAGTGGCCTTATAGAAGGTTAGAGGTTGTTTTTCTCAAGGAAAAGAAAGAATTTAATGTCTGAAGTCAAAGTTAGACTCAATCAATACATTCAGGGCTCTTGAGAAATTTTGAAAATAGTTTCCTACTTGTAGTGATTTAGGGCAGTCAGGCATATAAAAAGATTGAATCGGTTGTGAGAAATCAATGACCTCCCCCCATCATCCCCCCCAAGATTCCCACTGAAATGAAAACTTGCCAATTACAGTGGGAGTTTTGATAAGGCCAGCAGGAGAGGGATGTTCCAGACTCGAAGAAATAGCATGTGAAATGTAATATCTGTTATTTTTTGGTGCCATTAGTGTGTGAGACAGAGGCCTGCTGAACATCTTAGCTCAAAACTGCAGCCTCCATCTCCCCTGGCAGATTAGGGGTGGTGATGCAAAGCAAATAAGAAGAGTTTACATCTGCCTGGGATAATCATTCTCCATCTTCCAGGGATGTTTGCAGACATTGACTTCCTCACCCAGCACTTAACAGGTGCTCCTTCCTTGCAGCCTTTGGAACCTCCTGTCAGAGCTTCCTTTGGGTAAAATGTGACAAAAAATACTACAATAGGTAAAATAACAGATAATGGGTGATTTCCCTTCACCATTTAATGCCAGGATTACTGGTTTCTTATTCTTTCACTTTTTTTTTTTCTTTTAACTGCAGGACAGGGCTGGTCTGATCCCCTGGGATGAACTTCCTGAAGGTGTGCATTAGGTGTGCTCCTGTGGAGACTTTTCCCAGTTTATTTTCACCTGAGAGGAACCAACTGGTGCAATGTGAGAGTTTTCCACGCTGGGAAGTGATGGATATAGGGAGTGATGGAGGGCTCAGTTTGGTGAGGGCAGAAGGGAAGTCCTGGCTTACAGACTGGTGCAAGCATGGAATGCAGGTCACCACAGCACTGCACTGCCCTTTCCCAACCCTCTCCCCCTCTTCCAAACCTTCTCCTTTCCAATTTAGACATTCCAGTTGGGGCAGCATCCTTCCTTGACTTGCTGCTGTGGCTGCTCACCAAAATATCTCTCTGGGGGATCTGAAGAGCAACCAAGGCTCTTGGGGGTGAACTCCTCAAACCTCCACATAAGCACAGGTAGAGAGGACCCCACAAAATCCTGATTGCCACGGCCTCCTGCAAGCCCCCAGTGATTCCTCCTAAAGGCCAAGCCCATTCCCTCTTCTCTTGCCTTCCAAGAGCAGTGTTTGAGGGAAAAGCCAAGCAGCTGTGCCTACAGGATCTCACAGAGACCCCTAAAAGCTGATGATCAGCTTTGACATCGTGTCATAATTGTTAACAATGGTACTGGAGACATGCCAACAGCCTCACACTGCTGCTGCTTCTCTGGCTGAGAGGAATTGCTCCATGAGTGCAAGTCTGAAAACCAAATCTGACATCAAGGGATGTTCCATTGAGAGGATTTATAAATACTGGATTGTATTGTTGCCAGATTACACAGCAGCCTCGAAGGGCAAAGTGATGAAAGAGAAGAGGCTTCTGTGACACCACATTAATATTTGGTATTTCTGCTCTGTGCACTCACAGTTGTTATGTTGTTAAGGCATTTAGGAACCCCGTGGTGTGCAGGTTTGGCAGAGGGTGCTGGGCAGGCTCTGCTGGGAGAGCCAGCAGTGATGGATTCACGTGGGCTGGTGATGCCTCACCCCACGAAAGGCTCTGCTCTTCTCTGCTCTTCTCTGCTCCTGATACACCATGGCAAGAAAAGTTTCCAAAAGTGTGATTTGGAGCTCCTTGTGCTCCTTCCTGCACAGCCATCTGTCCTGGTTAACATGCACCCAATAATGTACCTGCCAGAATAAATCACAGCAAATGATACTTTTCCATGTGGGTGTCACAAATTTCAGAGCTCAAGGTTCTGGGATTGTTTCAGGCCAATGGAGGGGACCAGCTCCTTGTGAAATTTGTTGACCCTCAGACAGCTATAACTCCTAGCAACCTTCACTGTGAAAGGAATCAAAATACAAATCAACACCATAAAAAGTGACACATGAGAACGATGTCCTTTCTGCCTGGGTTTGTAATTCCTTCTCAATGGCTCTATTAGAACTCTATCAGCAAACCCATGCAGATCTCTGCACGAGCTGTTAATGATTATAGACTGTTGTTTACCTTATCAGGGAATCTGTCAATAGGCCTAGTTAATGAGTTGGGTTTTTTTCTTGTCATGGGCATTTTATTTAACAGTTTATTAACTCTCGATCCAATTCACTAGAGGTCTTGGCAGAATTCTAGAAGATATATTATGCATAAGCTCATGCTTTCTTCTCTATTTAGACAATTTCTGGTCCAGAATTATTACATCAATTTCCCAGCACTGCAGATACAACTCTGACCACTCCAATTATCTGTCTGCTCCACACTACAGCAGCCATAACTTCGAGCCATCATAAAGAAGTTTATTAATTTAGCTCCAACTGAGTGCCAACCATTTCACTGCAGTGCAACAGAAAGCAATCTGCCCACGGAAGAAACCTTTCCCTGCTTGTCTCTTGGCTTTTCTGAAAGGACTTTATTTACAAGGATGAACAGTGGCTCCAGTGCAGAATCTGCATGGAAGCTTCCCTAAATCCCTGCAAGAACAAAGGAGTATTTCAGGTGAGAAACTGCTCTTTTTTGAGCCTCAGAAGTCAGGTTTGCTGGGGACTGCAGCAGCACTGAGGCTCTTTTTTCCCCCCTTATTTCCAAGGGCTGGAGTTTGTTTGTTTACACTTATTGGTGTGTGCTGTTTCCCCTTGAGTGAGCTTTTGCTGGTAACTCAGCAATTGCTGAATATAAAACTCCAAATTCACTCCTAACCATATTCTTCCCAAGAATGCTCACACTCTTAATATCCTGAGCATGGGGTACACCTGAACTTCAGGCAAAATTGGCTTGAATTTCAACTGACCACTGTGCCCTGGGGCTGTACAGTCACCTGGGATGTCCAGCAGGAAGGAGCAGAGGTGCAGCAAGAAAGGCTCAGAATAGATAAAGCTGGACTCTAATGGCCAGTGTGTCATAGGGGAGTCACCTGCAGATCACCTGGGGGTCACAGAGCTGGTCCAGATCTGGGAAGGGGAAGGGGAAGGGGAAGGTTCCTCAACTGGATAAAATGAAGGACCCACCCAGGAAAGTGAGTGAGGGAGGGACAGCTCTCACAGGGCTGTCAGCCAGGCTGTAACTCCTGGCTGTGTGTGACCTCCAGCATGATCCCCACTCTGCATCCTTCACACAACAGGAAAATTCACAGGGATTTCCTCAGCCAGAAGAGATTGCTTTGCCTGCATGAAGAATGCTATTTCTCAATGTTTGGAATACATTCTGTACTTCCCAAGGTACTGAAGCAAAACAAAATTCCCTGAGCTCATGGCAAGTCCAGGTGCTGCAGCAAACCCAGCCACTGAAGCTGAGCACATTTTGCAGTGAGGTTCTGCTGTGTCTTTGAAAATGTTAGTTGTCATGGGCATTATGGTATAATTCCAGCCATCTCCTGTCTTCTGCTGGTCAAATACCTGTAACCCCAAACTCAGAGCCTGTCTCTGAATTACAGAAAACAGCTGCCAAAACTGGCAGCTTAAATACCATCACTGCATCAGCTGGGCACCAGCCAAGGGTAAATGCCAAGGGAAAGCTCCTGCAGGAGCACCAAGCCAGGACAGAGCTCTGGGCATCTCTGGGCCTCCTGAACACACCCCAGGCAGGTGCAGAGCCCAGCACAGGGAACTGGGACTAACTGGGAGCAGCTTTGGTTTCCTTGACTGCTTTGAGAAGTCACGCACGAACCCCTGGCAGTCAGTGGAACTCAGGACCAAAATCTCTGATTAGATTTTCTGCTGAATGGGGGGAGGAAAAAAAAAAAAGGCAATTCCTGTGCAGTGCTCCCAAAAGAAGTGACCTTGCAGAACCCAGCCACTGCCCAGGGTGAAGGGCACACTCCATTTCACAGGAATATCAAACATGTTTGGCAGTCAGGTCTTTTTCTGGACTGAGAGGGAACTGTTGCACTTCACGGATGGTTACTAGTGCAGATGTCTGGGGTTATGAGAGAGCAAAGATAGATTCCTGATCTTTAGGCAAGGCAAAATGGAGAGTGGAGGAAAACAGAGCTTTTCTCAAGTGTAATAAGGAACAAATGTGAAACAACTGTTTGAAAATTGCTTCAAAGCCACTTAAGTCAACAAGAGGTTTGATTTCCCACATTGCAGTGAGCTTTTAATCAGGCCAATAAAGGGGAGGCAGAAACAGACTGGTGGAAATTAGAGAGGTGTAATCAAAACACGTGTATCCATTTGGAAATGGGACATAAAATGGACTTTTCCCTTTACACCATGTTTAATGCTCACGCTTCTGAAAATATTTATTTAGAAAAACCATCAGATTCTCGTTGGCAGGGAACATAATAATCTAATAAGTTTTGCAGACTTATATGGAATGGTAGCTATAAAAGACACCACCTATAAATTAAGGTTCAAAAGGTGAGACAGAAACAGAATATTAAATAACAGCACCTTTCCCTAAGTTGAGTTAACTGTTCCAGCAAAATTTATTGCCAATCTGGCTACAACATCTGCAGAACTAAAGGAATTGTTAGAGAAAAATGAAACTTGTCTTTCTGCCAAAGTTTGGAGACGCTTAAACAGAAATTAATATCCATAAGAAATCCTGGAACATTTTTGAAAAATTATCTGCCTGGCAATTCCTGCTGCTTTTCAGAGAAATAAAAGTGTTTTAAAAGGCATCTTTCACAATGCAGCACAAACTTGCTCCACAGAAATGATGGTGCTTTGATACAACTGCTTTCAAATTACGTCCCTGTGGTAAGGTAAATTTATGCTAATCACTCTTATTCCTATCAAAACAAACCTGATGCATTCTGCACAGAAACAGACACCAGGCTCTTGTATGCTCACAAAAGGTGGCACATGGTGGTGCTGGATGTAAGGGATATGGATGACAATGCAGGAGCCCATCTGTATGGGCAGGTTCAAGGTGACACTTGAGGACAGGGCTCTCCTCTGGGTCATAAATCCTCTCTCCAGTGTGTGTGTTCTGGAGGAGAGCTGCCAGAGCAGCTGAGATGGGCTGCAGAGGCCTAAAAACTAATCAACACCCGCCCATTTCTGCCTATAAAATATCCAGCTGCTTAGAGTTAAACATGCTAATGGCTCTTCCTTTCAAATTCTGGAATCCTCCAGGTCCTTTTAATTACTAGATTGTAGGAGATTAATAGCACCAAGAATTCAGTCACTTGATGACACACTGCCTCTCTTTTTATCATTGAAATCTGATGCCTACAGCCTCTACTATTTGTGATAATAGACCATGGAAAAGAAGGCAATCTATACTGTTACATCTTAAAATCAGAATTCTCTCTCCTCTCAGGGCACCTCTCAGAGCACTGGGCTCTCTGGGCTGTTCCTCATTAGCAGGAGGCACATGTTGGATCACCAAGCAACACTGCTGCTGAGGGACATGCCCCAGTTCCTGGCTCAGGGTGCAATGCCAGCACTGCCTGCACTGTTGGAAAACCTGGGTTTAAAGAGAGAAGAACACCAGTTGCAGCAGAGCAGCCTTTGGTACAAACTGAGATCCCAGTGCTGGGCAAGGGCAGGGGCTAAAATGCTGAATTCATCACCTAGGAAAATAAATTTTGATTAACCAGTAGTTGGTGGAGGACCAGAAACAAGGATTAAATCAACTCATGGATGGCAAAGAAGAGCATTTGGATAGCATGAACTTCTCCAACATACAGAACACTCTTCACTCCTGTTCAATCAAACTGGGAGAAATTCTTTCACAGCATTTAAGGGAAGTCAGGACTGTGAACAATGATTTCTGTTCATAATGCTTTGGTTGTTATGACACCTTCTGGCTGTGGATTTCAGCTAATTACAGTAATTACTTTATCCACAGCATCTTTAGCTCTGGTAAAGGCACCACCATCCCATTATTCATAAGCACTTCTGCACAGGGCAAGTTCAAGCTCCCCTGTGCCCACAAGGATCAACATGTTCAGATTTTTCTTCCCAACAGAGCATCAGGGATAGATCCAAGGTGCTTCTTGATTCTGGGATTTCAAACTTGCACAGTCCTCATGTGTAAATAAGTCCCTCATGCATATTTGATTGCTGCCTTGGGTGGCAATATCCCTGCCTTTAATGTATGTGCACATTGTGCAGTTGCTGTGGGAACTGTAACTTTGAGGTTTCGCAATTTAAAAAACAAAACAGAAAGAAAGTATTTATAGCCTTTATTTATTTGGCTTATGAATCAACATGTTAATATTGATGCAATGGAAGAAGAAAGGAAAACAAACTTCTAAATAGAAAGCACAACATCAAACACTGATCTGTTTGTTTTTCTCTTCTGCAAAGTTCCCACAACAGCAAAATTGCAGCAGCAGAGAGAGAAAGAATTGCAAACCAATTCAAAGGAGGAGAAAGCAAACTGCAGAGAGGTGAGCAGCTGAATTAAGGTCTTGGAGATGAAGTTTGACCAGCCACAGATGACACTGTGCCTGAAGATGCTGTGACCCATCCCAGGATTTGCCATCTCTAGTGCTCCCCCAGGAGCCTCAAAGCTCACCCAAAGCCCAGCTGAGTGCCCCAGGCTGCTCAGGTGATCACAGCACTGCTTTCCACAACCAGCACTGAGCTCTGGCTGTCACAGAGTGTGGGATCTGGGTTTGCTTGTAGGTTTGGGCATGTCTGAGCTGCCTGCAGGGGTTTGTGCTCTGAGGAGCTGCCCCAGCCCAGCACTGCCCTCGCTGACCATGGCAATGCTGCTGGTGCTGGCTCAGCTGCAGCTGCACCACAGCGTGAGTTCAGATCACAGCTGTGCTATGATGGAAACAGAAAAGTGCCCTGTGGGGTGAGTCTGTTCTCTCTGAGTTTGGACTGAGAGATGCTCCTTGGTGAAGTCAGAAGAGTAAAGCACTGTGGTTAATTTATTACACCAGGAAATTTCAGCTCGATCTCTCTCTCCCTCTCAGGGCCAGGCCACTTCCTCACTTCCCTCTCAGATGTTCTTTACCTGCATTCCCACCATGGGAGTTATGGCCACAGAAAATGCCTGATTTCAACAAAATGTGGAAGGAAGGGAAAATCTTTCCACTCTTGTTTCACAGAGGGCTGGGATTGTGCCAGAGACAAGGAGCTGGGCAGAGGAATGGGGAAGCAGCTCTGGTGGGTGCATGAAGGGGAAGGAATATCTATGATTGACCCACATGTAACCAAGAGCCATCAATCCCTGGGCACTCTGGCTAATTGTTGTAACCAATTAATGATATGGAGTCCACCTAGTGATGCCCAAACTGCCCCATGCAGCTCATGGCAGGAGCAAGGAATGAACTTGTCTGAACAGCTGCCTGTGGGTTGAGAATTTGGTTACCAGGCTCAGGGGTGGAGATAGTCATGGCAAAATAATTGGTTTTCTTTTCTTAGATACTCCTGTGATACATAAAAAAATATTCTGCTTTCCACTGATTCAGCAAAGTCACAAAGTAGATTCCTAACTTAGAATATTAAGGGATTTTTTTTTGTCCAGAAAAATGTTCTTCCATAAAGCAAAATATGTTTGAAATGCTCAGCAGTTCAAAGCAACAGTCATGCCTGAAACACGAATATTTACTTGTACTGTGCCACAGTTCAGCACAGAGAAGTTGGCAGAAGGAATTGTGTTGTAACACAAGTCCATCCTCTGCTTTCCTGTGTGATTACAGCTCATTTGGGCAGTGTAGTTTTCTCTGGCAATGAAGCCCTTAATAGCAGCCTGAGATTTCTGAAGGCTACCCCTGAGCTGTTTGTACCCACCTCACCCCCAGATGCAGCTCCTTATGAATAAAGCCACGTAGAGGGGACATTATAACTTAATTCTGTGATTTATGATTTGGATTCTGCTGGTAAACAAACTCCTTCCACTTCAGAGGGACAAAAAAAGAGGCAAGAGTACACTTCCCCCTTCATCTGCTGATTATTAAGTTTTCTGGGATGTAATTTTTTTTTTTCTTCTCTGGTCCATGTGGTCTGGTATCTATTTAATCTGCAGTCTGTAACTACATTGTACAAAAGGTGAAAAATGAGGGATCTGATGGGTTCCTACAGGCTGGAAGAGAAGTGTGGAGCTGACTCCCAGCACAGGGCTGCTCCCCACAGCTATGTTAGAGATGAAATTATTGCCACTGTGCTGGATGGATTTCATATTAAGGCAGAAATCAGTCAATTAGGGTTGCAATTAGCATCCCTGACTAATCCTGCCCATGCTGGGGAGTTGCAGCTCCTCACCAAAAGGGATGGTTTTGTTTCTTTGTTGTTCCACTTTAATGCCAGCTGACAACAGCAACAGTGGGGGATAGGACAGAAAATCAAGTTTTCTTTGAAATGGGAGGTGAAGGGTTGATCAGAAGGGTTGCAGCAGAGGGTGAAGTCTTGATTCTCCTGTATTACATGAAATTCTATATTCAAATTCACATTATGCATCAACTCCTACATATCTTCTTTAAAATGAATGAAACTCCAAAGTTGCTCTGAACTTCATAAAGAACCTTGTCACACAGCTTTGTTCTCATGGCCTCTGATAGCACAGCTCTCATAAAAATGAAGTTATTCTAAACTGTGTAAACACACCCTCCCCACCATCATATTCTGCTATGGCAAAGCCTTTTTATACTCCCTTAACAATGTAAACAGATTTTTTATTTATAAAAGATAATATCTGTAAGCAATTAATGTGGTAAGATTTAATAATGAAAATAATCCAGTCTTCAAATGCGACTAAAACATATTTTTAAAAAACCCCAAGGAACAACAAAAAGTTGATTTGGGCACTGTGTTTTGGTGCAATATCCGGAAACAAGGAATTTCTTTCTCTTTTTTCATGATTTTCTTTATGCCAGTAGAGGGCACAACTGTTTAAATCACATTTATTTCATACACAGTGGGCCATAAGAGAGGCAATTTAAAAATTCATAGGAAAAAAACCCCAAAACATCTATTTCCAATAATGAAAATTTTGTGGCATTTTCCTGTATTATCCAGGAACTGCTAATAGCAAAAAGAATGTTAGTGAAATGATTTTGCATTGCACAACTGCAAGAGTGTTTGAGTGTTTCTATGGAGTTCACTATCAGAAAGCAAATTTTTGGGTAATGGGATTAAGGGAACGAAGGATAATGAGATGGAAGTGCATGAATAGAATAAAACCAGAGTTAATTTATACCCAAGCACCCATTAATTTGCTGCTTTTAAATAATAGCAGTTGGAATACTTGTGACTTTTTAATCAAGTTTTATATAAAAACTTGGTAAACTTTCTGTACAAATCACCTCTGCAATGGGAAACAAAATCTTGGGGTAATTTTTCATTGTATTATTCCATCTGACATTCATGTAAAGGGAATTAGAGAGGCTTGGGATAAACCATGGGCTTGAAAATGACAAAACAGCAGATCTACTTTTCATGCATAGCTTAGGATCCTTTCATCCCAGAGTTTATTTCTGGAAAGGCTTTGAAAAATCCTCAAGTCAATAGATTAATAGCTTACCTGGAATTGTAAAGGAGAAATTAATTAACAGAAAGAGCATCCAGTGGGACAAAGTTTAATAAAACACAATAAAAACAGTAACTTGTTTTCTTACACTTTCTGGCCAACATCTCTAAATTTTTGGAGCCAGCTCTGTGCAGGATTTCAGTGAGTAGAAAACTTGATATTAGATTGATTCTAATGCTGAAATTAGAGATGTTATCTTCCAGCCAACCAGCACTCTGCTGTCAAGGAAAGTTTGACAGAATTATTGAAGAAGGTGGAAAATTGCCAGCCATGGATGGAATTGGTGTTTGGGAGAGGGGCACAAGAAAGATCAACAGCAGGGGCTGGAAAATAACATATTAACAACTTGGATTCTCTTAGAATCTTCCTTTTATTTTAACATTCTCCAAGTATTTTAAAGTCTGCTTTCAATGTGTTAAGGTTCACAAGTGCCCCCACGCTGAGCTGCAGGAACATTCTGGCTGGAGGTCACTGACATGCTGTTTTCCTTATTTTTTCTGCTCAAAGACATTTGCACAGAGTCATTTGTATTCACTACTGATGCAGAGTTTTCCCATCAGGCTATTTATAGATCTCAAAATTATTAATATTTGATTTAGGGAGGTATTCTTAAGCTGGGCAGGAATTGAGGTGTGTGTTTTCATGGAAACAAATGTAAATAGTGGCAGAAATACTTCACCCAAATCCAAGCTCCTGGGGCCCTTTTTTGCCTTGTTTATCTCTCAGGTAGGCTGGTTTTCATTTTGTTTCTTTCCAGGTCACTGTTATTTATGCTCCTTGTTTTATCTGGCTGCATCTGATCCTGCTGGCAAAGGATTAAATGCATTTTCCTTTTCTTCCCCTCAGACATATTTGGGATGCCTGAGCTAACTCATGAATGAAACTGCATAATGCTGAAGCCTGAACTTACTTTATTGTATTAACATTCAAAGTGTCAGATTATTTTTAAAGTTATTTTTAAAATTCTACAGCTCCTTGGCTGCATGGAAGGTGCTGTGTAAGAAAAGGCTGAAGGGATGAGGGCAGCTCCTGATGCTTGGCTGCCATGAATTCCCCAGCTAGGAGGGAAAGCCTTGGAAAAGACTAAAATCCTGCCTCACATTTGCAAGCAAATATCGTCCCATTACAGAAATCACTTTAAAAATATGGATTAAGCTCTGTGGTGTAGAATGAAAAATCCCTGTGAGGCTAAGAAGAGGAGGAGGAGCTGCTGTTTCCTCCCCTCTTTGGCATGACAGTGCCAGTGATCACATTTCTGAGCATTTTCAGGAGTGTTTCCTTGCTGGTCAAATATTTACCAACCACATTTTACTGGCAATGGCTGCCTATGCTTTGGTTTCTGTCTTCACTCCCTGAACAGCAAATTCAGAGTAATTTTTTGGATTCATTTATCCTCTGTGGGTTCACCTCCTCAAAAGTCAGTTTGAGCCCAGGAGAGGAATCATTTCTCCTCCAGAGAGAGCCTCCTGCCCTGTGAGAGCTTCTCAACACTAAACAAAATATTTCTTTATTAAACTAAGCTGAGCTTTTGGTGGAATTAAAACCTCTCATTTAGAAAATGTTCCATATTTAGCAAACTTGAATAGTACATCAGGCAATTTGTTGGAACAAAGGATGGCAGGGGTGGTGGGAATAGAATTTTGTGTTTAATTGGATTTGATTAGGAAAGTTACACAGCCCATCACTCAGCTTCCAGGACAGCCATAAAATGTCTTTGCCTTGCACTGAATTGCTGGCCAGGCCTCCAGGCATCAGGCTGGTTCCTGCTGAACACTTCAGCTCAAGGTTGCCAGTTAATGGGTAATGATAAGAACTGATCCCTTGCATTTTAATGGATGTGACAAAATCAGGCAGCAGTACTGCAAAAATAACTTGAAATATAGGGGAGTGATCGTATTTTAATGCCTGGTAGCTGCAGATGTTCAAATTACTGTAATGCTATTAAAATTAGTAGCTATTAATACACAAATATTTCAACGACACACAAAAGCAGAGTCAGAAAAAACAACCCCAAAATAATGACAAAACTAAAATTGCCTGTTTATTGGAATTAGCCTTCAATCACTTCTTTCTGGTGGGCAAAAGGCTGCACATCTGACAGGACCACTCTCATTGCTCTCCTTCCCAGAGTCCATAGATTGCTTTAATGCCTCCATCTACCTATATGTGAAATCATTTCCCCATTTTAATTTTCTTTCTCTGTGATTTCAAGATATTGTATATCAGCTTGCACTCGCTGGGCACTTAACCTTCCTATTATCATTTTCTTTCTGTGTGATGCTCTCCAGCACAATTGCACATAATCCACTTTCTTTGATGGGTTTTGGAATAGTCACTGCCCTGCTGCAGGTCCTGCCTGCATTAAAGACATTTGCATCCACAGAACACCACTGGGGTTATTACAGAGGTGTAAACCCTTAAATGCAGACTCTGTCAGGGCAAAGTGAGGCTTCCAGTGCTGCACTTTAATCCAGCCACAGAATTAATTTCCTTAATACAGACAGGGTCTCTCATTAAGCCTCCCCCTTCTGGCCCTTCCCTCCTGCTGCTCCCAACACCAGTGGCACTCTCCATTTATTAGCACGAGCAGCAGCTCCTGGAGGCGATGAAATGGGAATTTTAAGGTGCCTGGTGATTTAATCAATTGGGTTCAATGCCAAAAGTGTTACCATTGAATTCAGTGAAATTGAACCAGAGCTGTGCTGGCTGCTTCTGAGAACAGAATTATTTTAAGATAACACCTCCCAGGCCTGTGGAGAGCAGGATTATCCAAAATCCAGCTGGCCATGGGCACGAGGAGCATGGCTGATGTTGGGCTCAGTGTTGGTGAGCATGGACCAGGCAAGGGAGTGAATGCAGCTTGTCCTGTGGCACCACCACACCAAGGAATCTCCCCTTGGCTTGTGATACAGATATTCAAAAACAAAACAAAACAAAACAAGTTTTACAGCTGACCTCAACCTAGAAAGAAATGCACAATCTCTGTGCCTGCAGATCAAGGCCTCAGACCAGTTGGTATCAGTGTCAGCCTAAGGAGGGAAGTGTCACTTAAAAATTAGGAAGATTAAATTTAAATAAGAATCCCATAAATACAAGCAGAAAGAGTCAATTTTCTACTCATTTAACTGCATCCAAAGCATCCTATATTTTGTCCATATATTTTTGCCACTGACACTATTCTGCCTGAAAGTGTGATTGGAAAAGGTGGGCTGCTCTAACCTTCACACCTAGAAGGACTGCAAACTAAATTTTCAACAGGTTTTAAATTTATTTTTAATGTTCTACTTTCTAGTGGCTGTTTCAGTTAATTGAAACTGATAGTGATTGTCTGGTAAGACCAGAGTAAAGGTCCATTGAGCCCCATTGGCAAGATCCCACTTTGGCAATGTCCTAGAGATGGTTTACAAACCTAGTTCAGCTTAAACTTGAGGTGAGTTACTTGGTATTTCTGCCAATGGTATGAGAAACTCTTCAAAAACAGAAGCAGCTGGGAGAAAAGCACTGATTGATTTTCTTTCTGGAGAAACTTATGGTGTATCTGAGTCTGCTTCTTACTGGTAGCTAAATTCCCATATCTAAAATTTGAAAAAAAAAAGGTTTGTCAAAGCAGGACACAAAAGTTACATGGGCAATCCATGTGGTGAAAACATGAACATGGAAAAATTGCTTGGAAGTAGAGAGAGAATTTTAGTTCTCTGCAAGTAAAGCAGAGAACAGTGAGAGGGTGTAGTTAATAGGGGCAAGAGCTCAGCAGATGGTTTAGGTCTACACCAGCTGCCATCAGGATGGACAGGGTTAAGCCAGGTCTTCAAAACAAATTATTAATTGGGAAGTTTAAATATGATCTTCATGTACCTGCTTACACCTGTGCAGGGATTTTTTCCCCACTTTGATTCGTAGGAAGCATTAATTAGACAACACTAGAGTAGAAGCACTGCTGTTCTTCACATGTAATTTCAGAGAGCTGTCGACAGTGATGTCTGAATGACAAGTGGAAATGAAAAAAAAAAAAAACATCATTAGCTGGAAGGAGCATGAGGCTGGCAATTCAGTTGTCATCATTGAATGTGAATATTGCAGTGGGTTCAGAAGCCCAGGGTGGCAGAAGGGCAGCACAGGCTCCGGGGCTGTGTGAAAACCTTCCAGGTAACCTCAGAGAATTCACAAATTGCTTCCCTTCAGTAAGTATATGGTGATACTGCAGCTTTGCTGTGTTTTCTGAAATGAATACAGGAAAAGCACTTACAGACCCACTATTTCTGCATGCCTGGCTTGCTGGAAAATAAGTGAGGGCAAGAGCAGGTTTTGTCCTTTTTAACTTGTCATCTTAAAGATTAGAGTCATCTTTTCAATCTCATAAAGTGCCTGTCTGACAAACTTAAAATAAAAGCATCTTTTATGTGGCCTAACTTGATACCTATGATATGAGTTTGAAGTTCCTTAACTGAAATTGAAAAAATATATTAGTTGGCCAAAGGAGTCCAAAGATGGGGCTGGGCTGGAGGTGACAGAGGACACCAGGCAAGGCAAGCTGCAGGATGCATTTTCAAAATTTGAACAGCCCCTGTGTTTGGTCAAGCATAAAAATACAGGCTATCCTTCTCAGGCTGGCCTTGCACAGCTAAAGCTGATATTTCCGTGTGGAGAGCTGTGCCACAGGTCCCTGACCTTGTCAGCTCTCATAAAACTCATAAGGGCGTTGTGAATATGTGACCAGCAGAGCTCTGAGGAAGCCAAATCTGCATTTGGGGTTTGCTTCTGCCCCATGCTCAGCCACTGCCCCACAGAGGAGTTCACAGCACCGTGCTCCCACCTCAGCTGAGCTTGCTAGGCAGCTAAGGCTTGAGCCCAGTCTTAGCTAAGGCTTTGTGCAATAATAACTGAAAGTTTGTGTTATCTTCCAGGCAAAAGCCCCAAAGTGGAGTTTCAGACTCCAGTTTTCAGAGATTGGTGGAGTTATCAGACTGTGCTACATCAGCTCCAAAGAGCCTGAGAGCACCTTCCTGCTCCATGCCAGGGCTGAGCTGGACCTTGCTGGTACAAATCTCAGTGCTCAGCTCATGGGAACTCATTAAATCCCTGTAATTCTATCATTTCTACGAGTCCTATTTGATCATACTCTGCCAATTAAAAATGCATCTTGTTTTCCTGAGATAATTTATTTTTTGACATCCCTTCCTCAGACCAGTGCCACATTTCATTACAGAAGTGGCTACACTTCTGTGCTGGACTTTTCTTAATTATAGACTTAAACATGCATGGAAAAGTAAAAAATCTCTTCAGGTCAGGGCTCCTACACCAAGTCTGGCTCAACAGATGCTGTGTCAAGTCTCTGTTATCTCCAGAGGAGATGTCATTGTTTCTCAGCCAGCACATTTCAATAATTCATGACACTACTGGACAGAAAGGGAAACGGAGGTGGCAGTGACTTAAATCTTATTTGCTGAAGAAGCAAATTGTTTTCCTCATGTCCTTCCTCCTTATGCCATGACAGCAAAGCATCACCACTCTGTCCAGAACTTCTCTGTGAACAAAAGGACAGCCAGCAAGTCCTTTCTCCTTTCTGGGAAGGTCCCAGCACAGCAGGGACCTGGAGCTGCTGCAGAGAGCCCAGAGGAGGCTCCAGGAGGAGCAGAGGATGGAGCAGCTCTGCTGGGAGGAAAGGCTGGCACAGCTGGGAGTGTTCACCTGCACAGGAGAAGATTTGGGGTGAGCTCAGAGTGACCTTGAAAGGGACACAGGAAAGATGGAGAGAGACAATTGGCAAGGGATGGAGGGACAGGACACAGGGAATGGCTTCAAACTGCCGGAGGACAGGGATGGATGGGATATTGGGAAGGAATTCTTTCAGGATCCCCCCCGGATCCCTGGAATTGTCCAAGGCCAGGCTGGACATTGGGGCTGGAGCAGCCTGGGACACTGGAAGGTGTCCTTGCCCATGGATGGGTGTGGGACTGGATGGGCTTTAAGGTCTCCATCACCCCAAACCATTCTGTGGTGCTACGATTGACTCATCATCCCTGGCAAAATTCAGGCTTCAACTGAGAAACAGGGAGCTAATGCACACTTTATTATAAAACATTTACTGTGCTTTGGGATGCTGAAAGATAATACAAGTTTCAGGAAATTTAGTACTACCTGCTACAGGAAAAAAAAAATAAATAAAAGGACTTAAAGGAATTCTGTTCAGCCTTAATTACACCACACAGCTCTAATGCTGCGATCAGCCGGAGCCAGATCCAATAAAACCTCCATCCGGCTCCTGCACAGCGACCTACGTGAACCTGACTCTTTCCCTGGGCTTCCAGCCCAGAAGCGAGATGGAGTTTTTATTTAAGCCATAACGCCTCAACTTTCCCCGCAAGGCAGCGCATCCACGCTGGGAGCGGGCGGGTCCAGCGGGGATCTCGGGGGAGCGGCCGCGGCCAGCGCAGCATCCCTGGCGCCGGCGGGCTGGGCTGGGCAGGGCTGGGCTTTACTGGGCTGGGCAGGGCTGGGCCGGGCTTTACTGGGCTGGGCCGGGCTGTACAGCCCCGGGGCCGAGAGGAGCGGTGGGCGGGAGATCGCACCGGGCCCGCCCCGCCGCCGGGAGCGCGGCCAGCGCCGCTCCAGAAGAGGCGCCGGGAGCTTCGGGAGCCGCAGGATTAACGGAGCTGGCTCCGCGGGGAAGGGAAGGGCAGCGCTGCGGCGGCTGGAGCGGCTCGGCTGCAGGTGGGCAACTTCGGGGAACAAAGTTGGGCAGCGGCTGAAGGGAGCGCCGAGCATCCCGCATCCCTCGGGGGGATGGAGCGGGGGAGCCGGGCTGGGGCAGTGAGCAGCGGGGACACGGAGAATGGAGTGGGGGAGCTGGGCTGGGGTACAGGGAACACGGAGAATGGAGCGGGGGAGCCGGGCTGGGGTACTGGGGACACGGAGGCGGCTCCGGGCAGGCGGCGGTGCCGCGGGAGGGTCCGTGCCGGGCTCGGGGGATGCAGCCCCGGAGGGTCCGTGCCGGGCTCGGGGGATGCAGCCCCGGGAGGGTCCGTGCCGGCTCGGGGATGCAGCATCGGTACGTGCCGCTGCCCGCCTGGGTGATGCTCGCTGGTGGCATTTGCGAGGCTCCTCGCCTGCCTGCAGGAGCTGCTCTCCCCCCCAGTCCGCCTGTCCCGGGGGCGAGGGCTCTGCCCGTGGCTCCCCCGAGGGCTGGGGATGCGCCCGGGTCCGGCGGGACCGGTGCCCGGGTCCGGTGCGGCTGCTGCCCGTCTGAGCGTTTGCACGGGGTTCGGGTTTTTCCCTCCCCCTAGAATTGTTCAGAGTCTGGAGTTGCGCAAGTTCCAAAGCTGGGCGGCTCTGGCTTTGATTTTAATTAACTGCTAATTGTCTCAATGCGGTAAGGCGCGCACGGAGCTCGCCCCCAGCTCTGGTGTCGGTGGGGCTCCGGCGTGCTGGTCTGAAACAGCCCCCGCACCTCGCAGTGAACGCGCCATGAAAAGCTTTTCCCTTCTCCTCTGGAATGAGAATTCGCTTTTTCTGCCCGTCCCTTGCTCGGGTTTGCCCGGGTCCTGGCGATCGCGGAACTCTGCCGTGAGCCGGGGCAGATCCGGCTACCAAGTCCCGGCGGTGGCTCGGTGCTCGCACAGCCCCAGCCGGCTCCGCTGCTCCTTCTCTGCCTTCTCTCTTGCAACTTTATGGTTCATGCCTGGCTGGGTGCGAGCTGCTGTGTCCCCAGCATGCTGGTGTGTCACCTGGTTGCCAATCCAGCGTGGTGCCTGGCTGTGATTAACCCAAATCCAAGCAGCATTTTGCTGGGGAGGGAGATCAGCCCGTTCCTCCTGATGGGGAATGATCCAGCAATAGCCTTGGGTGGGAACTGGGGAGTCAGGATTACCGTAGTGGTGCCACTGACACACACAGAATCAATACTGATGGCTGTCCTCAACGTGCATGTTTTACATGAGGGGAAAGAATGTCAGTGTTTTTATTGTGAGTGCAAAAATCAAAAACCAAGACCTGATGAAGGACAGCAAACTCTCCAAAGTATTCACTGCTGTGTTTTGCAAGAGAAACTTGAACTCTAGTTTAAGCTGCATGCCAGGCTTGCTCAGTGATGTATTTTTTTTTTAATATATATGGGAAATTATGAACTAAATACTAAAATCAGGAGTGGAAATCACTGAACTTGTAAGCACTTTCAGTGTGTTACTACCCCATGTGGAATTGTTCCAGAAAGTTGTTTATTATGCAAGAGACTTCCCATAGTAATCTGGCAAATGCATTTGTGAAAGCATTTGTGGGGAATGATTGGTGGAGGTGTTTTAACTCTTGCCAAAATGCTGCCGGTTTGGTGTTGGGCTACAGCTAAAGCACAGAGCACTGTGAATTCTGTCCTGCCACGCTGTCTCTTCCCTGCTCCACAGCATCCTGCAGCATCCCGCAGCATCCCACAGCATCCGTGGTACTCTGCCTCTCTGCTGGCATTGCCCCGCACTGCCGGGGATGGATGAGCTGCAGGTTTGGAGCTGGAAGCAGGGATGTTTTCTGGGAATAAAGCAGTGGGAGGTGCTGCTCAGAGTACAGGATCTGCCAGCTGCCAGTGGCAGTGGGGTTTTTCCAGAGTGGGTTTTGGGGATGGCACCTCAGTGAATAGAACTGTCTAGCTGATCTGAAGCTTGTTTTTTCTATGTTAAAGAAGTTAAACCACTGGATTTTGGGGGGGTTTGGAGCTGCTGTGGGGTGGTGGGAAGCTCCTGTAGCTCTGTCACTCACTCAAATCCAATGCTGGTGAGCTAAGTTGGGGTCTTGTCCAGAAATCTGAGCTGGCTGCACACCCTGCAAAGCCTGGAGCTGGGTGTGATACATGGACCTACCTAAACAACTTGTCCTTTAAATTCCTGAAGATCACGTCACCGTAGCTAAGGAGCAATGCCATATTTTCCTGTCACTTTCCTATAATGCTTCTCTTGGAGTTTCCACCCACAAACAAATGCTTCCAACCACTTGTGCAGGGGCGGTGGTTTTGTTGTTTGTTTTTTCTGAGCTAGCCTCACTGTCTTTGATGTTGTTTATGTTTATGTTCTTGTGGTGTTTCTTGTGGGAATTTTCCCATTGAAATACCACAAGAACATCTTAGTGTTGTTGTGATACAGCAACAGGAGATATCTGCAAACAGATTTAATCTTTTTTACTGTTCTTCCTGGAAGAGGCTGAGTCTTACAAGTGACATAAGCCAGTGGTTTTATATGTATGAAGTGATCATCAGGATTTACTTTGATACCACAAGACACAGATTAGCTGCAGTCTGCAAACAGGATTTTTGTGTGTGTTCACAGTGGTGTGAGCAGTGTCTGAGGAGGCAGCAAGCCTGCAGGGACAGGGAACTTCTTAGTGATGAGGAATGACTGGGGCTGGATGTGAGCATCGCTCCTGACTTTGGGTAACTTGAGAAATAATTACAAGCCTGGTCTTGGTTTACTAGAAAATCAAGGAAAATGGAAAGTTTTTTTGTCTGTAAAGTAATTTTTAATCCTTCTTGGTGCTCAGCTTGGAGCTGGGTCTGTCTTCTTGTGCTGTCAGATCCATCACCTCCCAGTTCATGGTGGGAACAGTGGATGAGAGTCCCCTGGGATGCATGCACACATTGAGCACTCCTGGAGATACAAGTGATGAGAAATGACATTTTCCAGGGATTGTGTGATGCAAGCATTGCTTAAGCTCCTGTTGTGCATGGGTGATGTCCATGCAGGATACTCTGAAATTAACTTTTGTTTGAAGAAGCTTAGGAACTTAGTGTTTTGGTTTTTCAAAAACTGAATGTGCCACAGCAACTGGCTCTGGAAATGGACTTGCCTTGGTGCTCTGTTGCTGCTGTCCTTAAAATATATCTGCAGTGACAGCAATTCTTTTTGCAGGTATTTTCATTTGTTTGTTTTGGTTTGCAGCTCTACAGCTGAAGTTTCCCTCTCTCAGCCAAACCAGGGATAGTTCAGTCAGTGATTATCCCATTGAAAAACAACTGGAATACAGAAAAATTAAATTGGAAGAGCTGTAGTTCCCTCCTGTGCCAACACCTCCACTTCGATTTAGTGAAGCTGTTTAGAATTGTCACCCACATTTTTCAGTGGAGATTTGATGGTCCACATTTTATAGGATGCGGTGTAGGAAAATGAATTACAGGAGAAAACTAAATAATTATCAGTGATACCTTGTAATGTGCCTTAACCAGGAAAGGATTAGGTGAAGGCTGCAGTGCTGAGAAGTACTTCTCTGATTCAGAGCTCAAAAAGCCACAAAATTTTCTTGTCCCCTGAGACAGATGAAAACCAGGTCTGAGTTGATCATCCAGGAGAGAGAGCACTGTTGGGGTAACAAAAGTAGAAAGGGGGAAAAAAACCTTTGATCTTTGACTACAGTCAACTGAAATTTACTGTATATAGATTTTTTCTTTTTCAGTGTGCTTGCTGTCTAATACAAAGAAAAGACTTAATACAGAGTGAGGGGAAGTGGCAGGAGTTCAAATATCTTGTGGATTCTCAGTATTCTTGATGGAGTGAGGAGTGAAGGTGGTGGGCAGCTGATGAAATAATGGAGTTAGTTGGTATTTTATTAGTGTGAAGTTAAACTCTGTGTGTTGAAATTTAGTCTGAAAAAATAACAATTGAAGTGCAAGTCATAAGTGTTTATAGCATTGGCTTTATTTTGAAAGAGCAGTTAGTTTATACCCCTAAAGTTTAACTTTTTAAATGTAATAGAGTATAATAATAATCCTTAAAATAAGTACTACTTTCATTTGATATAGCTGATGTGGGAATTTTTCCCAAATTGTAACATCCAGGTATTTTCCTCTTGAAAAATTTACCTGTTAATTAATGAAAATAATAATTAATTAACTGGCAAAGGTGTTGCACTTCCAGCTGGGGGAAGCAGCAGTGGGAGCTGCTGAAGTTGTGCTCAGTTTGGACAATCCCAGCTGCAGCTTGTGCTCTTCTGGAGGAACTCATTTAATGGGAACAGCCAGGATTTGAAACATGGACATGTATTTTAGTGTTTTCTTAATCCTGATTGCACACAGGAGGAACTTTATCTGTGTTTGACTGAGTGATGAAGTGTTTAAAATCTAGACTGCAGAGCAGCCAGGGTGGGGGGCTCCCAGAAAATGAGATGTGGGCTGTAGGAGGCTTGGGAGTGGGTGATAATAGGAGGAGAAAAGCAGGGATGACCAGACTTGTCTGGGAGGTTCTTTTTGCCAGCCAGTTCTTGGTTGCTGGCAAACACAAATAATGCATTTCTGAGCTGCAGCTGGAGGGGAAGCTCTGGCTGTGAAGGCAAGGAGCGAATAGGTGTGAGCAGGAAGGAGCTGAAAAGAAATCTTTGTGCAAGTGAAATTGGACTTAGAAGACAGTGCCACCAGCCTCCCTGAGACCCTGGGGAACCTTGTGCTCCCTGAAATGCTGAATTCCAGCAGCTGGGATGGAGCAGGGCTCCTGCCAGGTGTGTGAGCAGCAGCCTCTGCCTTCCTGATCCCAGTTTATTTGCAGGACGAGTCCAGAATGGCTGGACTGCTTCAGCTGTTACAGATTAGTCCCTCCACACCGGGTTTAAATGAAGAAAACTAAATAAAGCCATTTTTAACGCTAGTAAGTCACTTGTGTAGTGCACAAACGAAATCCAAAGCTGTTGTGTCTGAGTGGGGGGTGATGGACACAGCACTGCAAGGGGCACCAGGTAAGGGCAGGTCTCCCACCTGTTCCTACAGATCTATTCCTGTGTCCTGTTCCTCTGGTTTTCAGATATATGGTTGAGGAAAGACACTTTGTACATTCAATTTTAACAGAGAAGTGAGGACTCTTGAATTTGACTGTAGTTCTGAAACAGTGGTTTGAGGCTCATTGAAAATTTATGGTTAAATCCAGATTCCTTTTCCACCAACACTGTAAATAGTTATGAGCTACTCTGGTATTAACTATTCTAACAACGCTCCTCTCACTATTCCTTTTTTTTGTGACTGACTCTTAAAAAAAAAAGAATCCTACTGCTTTTCTTGCACTGCTGAAATCACAGTGCCATGTTCCTGATGTGGGAAGCATATTTCACTTCAATAGGCCTTGACAATTCTGAAGAGTATTACTGCTCAACATGTTCAGGCCTTTTGTGAAATGTAAAATATAATAAATTACAGCTGTTTGTGACTGTAAACCTCTCGTTGGAGTAAACTGGTGGGGAAAATCAACTGGTTTTCCACAGTCTGGCTTAATGTGAAGCATGTCCAGCATCCCTTTAGCTTGTGCTGAGGTCAGGACAGTAATTTCCAGCATACTGCAGTGCTTGACTACATAAGGAGCAATTCCTGTCTAATCCAATCCAGGGTGGATCAGTAAATGATAAATTCTGTTTAGCTTGCAAGCATACAGATTTTCATAGTTCATTTGCAGAAGGATCACGCATCCCTGCGTTGGAAGATATTCCATTTGTTGAAGTTGGCATCTCTTAGCATTCCTGGTAGAATGTGCAAGATGAAGAATTCTGTTCTAATGACTTATTACTGTGAAGTGTTTTATAGTGAGAAACCAGCAAATTCAGCCACAAAATCAGTGTTTATTTCCCTTGATAGTGCAAATTGTTTTGATTTTTATCCTGCCTTCTCAAAGCTCAGTGCAGTCACCTGGATGTGTCTGTCCCACCTGTCCATCTGTCCTGCAGCTTGAGGATAGCTGGTTTCTAAACCCATGAGAACAGGGTCTGTTTTTACCAGAGTGGGGGAGATAACTGCTCCAGCATCTCATATAAAAATCAATTAACAGCCCTTGGTGTGGTCCTGGGTGGTGCAGTTTTCACATCAAAAGCTCATGACTAAAATATCAGCATTCTGTGATGACTTTTTCTTTGTTTAATAGGAAATTTTTGGTGCCTGCTGCTGCGAGTGTGGTGCAGGTTGTTGTGTGGGCAAAGCAGAGTGGGAGGAGAGCTCTCTGCAGCACCCTGAGTTATTTATTTAACATCTCAGCCCAGTGTGCTGGTGTAGGTTGTAAACGACAATAAAAAGAAAAGGCTGTATATGCATGTTTGCTTTGCCTGGGTAATTTATAAAGCAGAGCATAATTGGGAACATTTCTGCCAGGTCACTGCTTGACCACCAGCACCTCTACCTCTGAAGTCTGTGTGCTCACGGAGCAGGCTGCTGGACAATTAAATAATAATAACAGTGACCTTTTCTTCACTTTTAAAAAACAAATGCTCTGAAGAAACAGAATGAACAACCATTAGCATCTGCCCTGACATAGGTGCTTTCCTTTCCACTGTTAAGATCAGTAGAAGACCCCAGGTTTCTATGGTTTGTAGTCCTTCAGCTGCATCAGTTCAGCATGCAAGTGAATGTTTTTAGCAGTGTGCACCTCCTTTGGATGAAGATTTATTGATGCTGCAGAGCTGTTTCATTTGTGTGAGTGGTATGAAAAGCATCTGTTTGCACATTGAGCTTTCCACCCCACCCACAGAGAACGTTTTGTTGTTCCAGACTCAAGATCTCATCATTGGCCCTAAAAGAAGGAAGATGTACCTCGATTTACTTGCCCTAATGTCTTCCTGCTAAAAGTGCTAGAAGTTGGCTGGCTAAATTCATGCTGAAAAGTTCATTTGGAGTTGAATTCCAGTTTGCCTGGACCTGTCTTAGCTGCATTCACAGCCCCCAGAGTTGTGTGCCATCACTGCCTGCCTGCAGGGGAAATGCACTTAAATGGGTTTTTATCCTTCTAGCTGCTCCTGTGTAACCTTTCCCATTCTTGGGCATGGATTTGTTTTTCAAGAGTTAGCTTTCATCCTAGGAGCTAAATTATTGTAAACCTAAGTTATTTTCCTCTTCCCACCCCTTTCTGAGGGGCTGCATTCTCACACAGCATTGTTCTTCTCATTGATTGTGTCACATCTTTCCTGGTCTAAAAATCCTGTTGAAATTACAGTGGAAAAAGCAATGAAGCCTTACAGAGGACTGGCAAACTGTTTGTAGAATGAAATGCAGTTCTTGAAGTGGTTGCATACACATGGTCGTTTTCCTTTTGGTTGTGGAGCTTAATCTGTTTATAGATCTTACAGTTTTTCAATTTCTCACTATAATTTTTGTAGCTATTTGATTTTGAATCGCACATTGACTATTTTTGCTATTATATTGCTGAAGAAAATAAAAATTGCTATGGCCCTGGCAAAGAGCAGTGTTTCTAATGCTTTAAAAGCTGTAGTTTGTCATCTCCTTGAGCATCTCTTTCCCTCAATAAGCTGAAAATGTAAACACAAGAGGTGCTCCATCTAACAGTGCTGTTTTTCTGTGACTGTTAAATGAAGGAGAAGCAGAGTTTCATGTCCTCTGCTCCTGGAATGAGATACTGGCACTTTTTTTCTGTAGCAGGTTCTTCCCTGCCACAGAGCTGTGGTTCACACACTAAAATCCCGAGATTAGGGAGTTCCAGTATTCCATCAGGTGCACTTGGAGACTGGAACGTTGTTCTGCAGACCTGTCCTCCTCCAAGACAGCTGAAATAAGTTGGATTTTGGTGAGGAAATGCCCCATCCTCTCCAGTAGCACAGCCCTGGAGCCCCTGTGGTGTTTGCTGAGCCCTGAGCTGGAGTGTCAACACTGCCAGTGGTGTTGGTGGCATTTGGTGCCTCTCCAGAAATAAAAGAAAGGACTTTTCCAAGCTTTTTTCCATGCTTCCTTCAACACCTGCCAAGAGGACTGGAGTGTCTCTCTCCTGTTAATCATTCAATTTCTTGGATGGATCTTAATCAAGCCTGTTCTAAGCCCTTGAGGCTTTGACCTTGTCCCTGTGCTGTCCCATAAATACCCTTGGTGAGGCCCATTGTGGGTTGATAGGTTTTTTTCCAGGTTTATTTCAGATGAAGAATCTGACCAGCCCCCAGTAGGTGTGTGTGGTGACTGGAATGGCTGCAGTGTTTATGCTCCTTTCTAAAGCTCCCCTACATTCAAAAGTAGCACCACCAAGCAGCTTCTTCACAGTCAGGCTCCACTTAGAGCTGTGGAATAATCTCTGGCTCAGAAGCTGGGCTTGCTGTGCCATCCCCCAAGTCATGCAAGGAAAACAAACATGGAACTCATCTCCTCTATTAAACTGTGCATGACCTTTCCTGGACAGATTGGTTTTTTTAATTTTTTAATTTTTTTTTTTCTTCTTTCCTTGGTCAGAGGAAGTGTCTGTCCCAAGTGTAACTTAACCTCAGCACTGTTTGCCATCCTTTGCTGGGTGTCCTCCAGAGTTAAAAAAGTTGCATAAGCTC
This sequence comes from Toxostoma redivivum, assembly GCA_013397375.1. Taxonomy (NCBI): domain Eukaryota; kingdom Metazoa; phylum Chordata; class Aves; order Passeriformes; family Mimidae; genus Toxostoma; species Toxostoma redivivum. The sequence continues at coordinate 71,037 of VXBI01014352.1, forward strand.
CTTATCTGGAGCAAAGGAAGTTGCAGAGTTCCAGCACCTCTTGTTTCTTCCTGTTGAGCTCTTTTAACACAGTCCTCTCTTCCCCAACCTCTGAACATCCTGATGTTTCAGGTTTTGATAACCTGCACAGTTAATTGCTTGTGTCTCTGTGTCACCCTGAAAGCACAAAAAGCTCCCAGACTTTGGCAGAGTTATGGATGCAGAATGAAAACACAGCAGTAAAATGTGTGAAACTGATTGAAAACAGTGCTGATGTTTGGGATGAAATCTGGAGTTTTCTCCAGTCTGTTGTCATTGTGAGGTGGACTCTTGATTACTTAATGCAGAGTACTGGGTCATTGAATCCCTTTAATTCCTCACCTGGTACCTGCTGCCATTTTGAGAGCCTTGGGCATTGTCACAGTAGATGTTTCCAGCCTGAAAAAATTATATCTCAAACCTACAAATCCCTAATGGCATAGGCATACTTACCTTCAGTGTCTGAGGATGTTCTCTGTCCGGCAGAAAATAGTTCAGAGTGACATTTTTAAGAGAACCAGGCTTGGAATTTTTATTTGGAGCATACAACAACACCTTGAACATAAAAATGACATTTTTTTTTATCCTGCAGTCAACCTAGCAAAACAAGCAGAAGAAAAAAGTCTCCTCTGTCCTGATGCCCCTTTCCAATATTGTAACAAAGGCCATCTTCTCCCAGCCCTTGGCTCCCTGCAGCAGGGAGAGAGGAATCAGCAGTTCCTCCGAATTTTCAGAAAAATTTGAAGTGCATTATTCCCCAGAATAAGTGCTGCAGACATCTAAGTGCCTGTAATTCTAATGCAAATTTCTTTTAATTCTAGATTGGTAAAGATCCACATTTTTCTTTTCCAAAAGGCTCAGCAGCTCATCCAATAAGCCTAATTAAAGGTGGTAATGGACATTCCATTCTCAGATTGATTTATTCCAATGCAAAGTGATTTGAGCTGGTTAAATGGCACCTGTGAAAAGGGGTTGAGATACAAGCAAGGATGGCAGCAGAGAGCTGGTGGGGTTTTCTTACTTTCACAAAGGAAATGTTAATGTTGCACTGATGGAAAACCCATTTGCTCTTTCCTTTTGTAAAGTTTAGTCATAATGAATTTATAGAGAACCCTAGAGTGGTTTGAATTCAATTCCACTCCCTGCTATGGGCAGGGACACCTTCCACCACCCCAGGGTGCTCCCAGCCCCAATGTCCAGCCTGGCCCTGGACACTTCCAGATGCAGGAAACTGCAGTTCTGGCCACACTATTTGTAATTTATCTGGGTCCTTGCAAACCCTCCTGAGGGATGCATTATTCTGATAAATTCAATGAGTTCTCTTTGCATTGTGTGGAGGATTTCTAAAAAAATCCAGCCCTTTGTTTCACTGTTTTAATACCTGAGACTTTTCTGATTAAAAGGGTTTGGTACTTGCAGAGACAAAATCCCAGCAAGGCTTTATCATCAGTTGGCAAAGCTCTGTGATTGTGTTCTTCCTCTCCATGATGTCCAGTATTTGGGGATCCAATTAATATTACAGGAAAGTGAAACAAGTCTTGAAAATCTCCTTTAATATTAGGCTTTGAAAAATCCTGCTTCTCTGATTCATTGTGGTCAGGTGAATTTAATGGTCTGCTTAGTAAAAAAAAAATAAATTAAAGGCTCCAAAAGCCTTTGTAGAATTAAAATTCTTTTTTATGAGTTAAAAACATGCATTGCAGGCACAGCTTCAAGTACTCTTGTGCAGGGTTTTTTCGTAGATGAGTTTTACTTTGTTCTTGCATTAATGGAACCACTCCAAGCCAGGCACAATGTGTTCTTCAAGGCTCTGATTTTCACCTTCACTGTCCTGTACAGTGAGGAATACAGAGGTGTCCCAAATATTTTAGTAGCTGCATGCAGACCACATGAAAAAGATGTGACCACTCCAATTCTACATCCAGCTTAGAATAACTTTTCCCTGTGAGGGAGATGAGAACCCATCCAGTATATTGTGTGTTGACACACACAAATACCCATTCTTCAGAGAGGATCTTTCCTCCTGATGATGGTAACTCCAGAAAAATGAAATGCAGAAGATCTGGAGTTCTCTGGGAACATCTGGAAAGAGTTAAGGGATGCTGCCCCTAGATCTGAGAGGTTTAGGAGCAAGTATTAGGACTGTGCTTTAGCACAGAAAAATGCAGATTTAGTGGTGGATTAAATTTATGTAGCACGTCTCTAGTCTGTGTTTATGAAGGACCTCTGGTGTCTTCTGGCCTCTTCCTTCCTTTGCTGGCTCAGAACACAGGGCTGCTGTTAAACCATACAAACACTTTCCACTGTGCTTTAAATCAAGGTGCTAGTGGATCTTGCTGAAGGGAATAAAGCAGCTTTGTGTGCCTGTAGCCCACTGCAGAAGGGCTGAGCTCTCTGCTTCAGTGGCTTTATTGGTTTTTAAAGAATTATGAATTTAGTTTGAGGTCATTTCTGGAAAAGCACTTTCTCTTGGTCTGCAGTACACGATTAATGGTGAGAGCAACGCCAAGTGCATTAAGACATGAAGTGAACCTTGGAGATGTGAAAGAAAAACAGCATCTTCTCAGGCCTGGGGCTTGCTGCTGCTTTCCTGTTAGACATGGTGCCAGAGAATTGTTACTCTCTGAAGGAAAGGGATATTTGGCAAGTGGAGCTTTTTGGTTAGTGAAACTCCCAGTGTAACTTTCAAACTCACTTTGGTGCCATAATTAACCTCACAACAATATTATCATCATCATTATGAAATGAAGCTCCTGAACCTCATCATGGAAATCTGTGCTTGTTTCTCCATCCCCCTCCATGGGCTGTCTCTGCATCACCCTGCTGCAGATTTATTCTCCTGCCAGGGCATTCTGTATCTTGGTACTTTCAATACTTTACAAACCAATTAACCTCTCTTCCCATCTTCTTTTCCTTCCATGTTTTTCAGACCTTTGTCAAATAGATATCCTAATTTGAATTTAGTTCCTAAGTCAAGAAATTGATTTTTTTAGTTCTTTAGATACTCTTAGGTTCATCACCACTGAATGTTACCTCGGTGTAGCTCTCTGCTCCTTCCAGTTTTGTTTGGGTTTTTGGTTTGTTTTTTTTATTTTTTATTTTTTTTTTAAACCTAAGCTGTCAAATTTGCCCAGCTAAAACCAGTGGAGTCTTTATCACATCTAACCTTGTACTGATATTTAAGGAGATCTTGTTAAGTAATTTAAATACTTAATTGGGTTTTTTTTCTCCCTGAAAGTGAGGTCTCATTACATGGGAAAGATAAAGGAGGTGTTCCACAGTTGTTTGGCTAAAAAATCTGGGGGTTTTTTGTGGTTTTTTTTGGTTTTTTTTTTTACTGCTTTTGGTGGATCAGTCATATTTGCATGCATTAATCTTGGGATGGGCTGTAACATCCATCTTTTAGTATCAGTGGAAGAAAACTCAGTGGAATTTAACCTCTAATCTCTGATTTTTCCAAATTACGGTCTTTAGGCTGAGACTCCTTTTCCTGAAGACCCAGGGAAAAAAGATACCCAAATAATAATAACTATAATATCTAAATTTTACAGAAGTGAGATGAACTTTCCTTTCTATCACAGGGGTCTGGGTGCTGGCAGTGAGTTAATGAAGCAAATGTGTATCTAAACTAATGCTGGAATTAAGTGGATTAATGAAGGGGAGCAGGGATGTGGGCAGCAAAACACAGGGAAAGTAAGGAGTGGGAGGAGGTGGTGAAGTGTTTGTTAAAATGAAAATAATAATTGAAGAAAGTGTATTAGGTGTTATTAATAATAACCATAAAATGGGTTGGTTCTCTTGCTCTCCTGTCACGTGCACACAAATCAGCCAAACTCATCCCCTGAACATCTCTGGTGGTTTTCTCATGCTCTCCTGTGGGTTTTGTTCTGCCTCCTGGTTGAGTGTTTTTTCTCTTACAATCTCATTTTTTGATTAATATCTGTGCTGCTGGTTTGAAATATGGCTGAAACGCAGTATTCAAGTTCTCAGGCAATGTCTCACAGTTTTCTTTGTAAAAAGGAAAAGAAACTTTTTCATAAGAAATATTTGAGCATTTTATTCCTATTCATAAGAGAGGAAACTCTCTCAGACTGAAGAACTTTTCAAGTGAAACTTCATAGACATCAATGCAGATTAAGCTGCCTTGGTCTCAAGTAAGAAGTAGATGGGGGAAAAAAATGCTGAAATGGGTTCAGCTCTACCCATTCAGCTGTGACTTTGAGCTTTTCTTTCCTTTCACATCAGTGCTCTATGCTGCTGGGGATTATTTTCCTGCAAGTGACTTGGAGGGAGATAATCACAGACAGGATGGATTAAGGGTACCTGTGGCCATATCTCCCAAAGCTCAGTTCCTTGCTGAAATTGGTGAATATTTCTATCAAGCTCCTCCATTCCCCCATATATATATATATATGTTTGAAAAGAATAAGAAAAAGCTGGCAAAGCTGTATATGAAATATAAATTTCACATTTTTATCTTTATTCCTCTTGTTTGCTTCCCTGCTTGAAGCATCTATCCCATTTTTTTCTCTCTTGCTTTATTACTTCTTGGGAATTAATTGTTCTTTTGTGATTAAACAGAGATAAAGCATCTTACCTGTTGTATGTTGGGCTGTAAATAAATGTGGTGCTGGAACATCAATTTTAAGTCAGCTTTGGTCTGGGGAGTTTCACTGATGTTGGTCAGGAAGAAACAAATGTGTAATATAATAATAAAATATCAAATTTACACCATGTGTAAGACCCATTTAGAGGACAGTCATATTTGTTTGAGTTTTTGATGGATTACTCTTTAATGTTAAAAACCCCAAATAAAACCAGCCCAGCCATCAGACATCTGCAGGGCAGTGGGGAAAATGCTGTCCTGTCTTGCTCTGAGTAAATTGGCCAGAGAAGTCTGCATAAAAATGCATTATTAAAGAGTTTAAAATCTGCAATCTTGGAGGCTTTTTCCATTTAAAAGCCAAGTTGAGGCCAGGGCTTTGTGGGCAGCCCCAATGCCATGGTGGCATCTGGGGGGGAAGAGGAACAGATTCTCATCCTCACATCTGTTAGGAATTCTTTTGATTTCTCTTGGGACAAAGAAGTATCTGTCCTGCTTTTTCTGGAAAATTCCTGGCTAATGCAGTGCACAGCTCATGTTTTAAGGTTGGATTGGGTGTTTTAAAGATGTGGTGGTGTATGGGGGATTTCTTCCTGTGTTGGGGTGGCCACAGGAGAAAAATGCCATTTAAATGGAATATATTTCCTTGTAGACACTTGAGCATTAATGAGACTTGGAATGAGGAAAGAGAGGGTGAGAAGGAAGAGATTTTTCTGCCATTCTCTCTTTAGTATGCATTATTAAACAAACCTGTATATCAATATCTCTCTGTAAATACATGTGTACATATGTGTAGGTAGCAACACATTTTACTGTTTAACCTAAAAAGTCTCCAGAGTTCTTCAGTCCCAAAGTGTCTGACTGTTTGATTTGTCAGCTCTAAAGGCATTCAGCACACAGTGATTTTTCTCATATATTGCAGTTTAAATTGTCAGTGTAAGGGAAGTTTAGTGGGTTGGAAATGTTGTTTCTGTCTGCTCTGATGGAGTTTGAGTCTCTCCTGTAGTGAGAGGGAGCAGGCAGGCTGCAGTGCTCATTTTGATGAGGATTTTTGGGATTAAGAGCAGCAACAGGGAGCTCTGAAAATCAAAGTAACTTCTTAGAAGTTAAACTCAGGGCCCTGCTGATGTAAATTTTGGTACATTTGGATGTTGGGAGTATTTTTGTGTTGAATTTTACATTCTTTTAAGTTGCAGAGTAATATTGTCAGCACTTTTTAAGTGGAGTGTCTGTGTCGCTGTTTCGTGGTGTTTAATGGGCTGTCTATGGTTGGTTTTTGCTGTTTCATTTTTAATTTGTTTTAAATCTTTGTGTTGGGAGGGAGTTGGGGACAGGCTTCAGGTTTGTGTTGGATTTTTTGTTGTGTTTGTTCCAGTGCTTGCTGTCCTGTTGTCACATTGCTGCCTGGATGCCTCAGTTCAGGATCTCAATTTCACTCCCTGGGATTGGAAACCCATCTCAGGCATAGCATCTTGTCCTATCCTGTGATTTTGAGTAGAGATATGAGGCAGAACAACACATTCTGTTAAAAAAAAATATTTGAGGTAGACATTTTTACCGTGGGCTGTAGCATCATTGGAAATTCAGCAGGCTGTAAATTTTTGATGAAGAGGGAACTGCTGACAAATTGCTGCAGGTGACCCTTGGAGCCAGGGCAGGCAGCTTGGATCAGCATTCCTGGGGATCTCTGCAGGATCTGGGTGTTAATTCTGGCTGGGACACCACGAGAGGCACGGATCAACTTTGTTCTGGCCACGGAATATCAAAGTGCAATTATGTATGCAGTGGAAAGTGATGAGGTTTTATTGGGGCAACCGTGCAGGATGAAAGAGGCTTTTGAAGTTGTGATTTGTCGTGGATGGAACCAGAGGTGCTTGGAGAGAAATGCTGATAGTGTGCCTCACCAGAGACAGCTCTGTGTGTGTTGATAAAGGCTGTGAGGAATGGAGGATGGAATATCCTGGGCTGGTCCCAGCAGGAAGGGGGGGGATTGTCCCCTGCCCCAGCCCTGCCCCAGCACAGCAGGGACCTGGAGCTGCTGCAGAGAGCCCAGAGGAGGCTCCAGGATGAGCAGAGGATGGAGCAGCTCTGCTGGGAGGAAAGGCTGGCACAGCTGGGAGTGTTCACCTGCACAGGAGAAGATTTGGGGTGAGCTCAGAGTGACCTTGAAAGGGATACAGGAAAGATGGAGAGAGACAATTGGCAAGGGATGGAGGGACAGGACACAGGGAATGGCTTCAAACTGACACAGAGTGGGTTTAGATGGGATTTTGGGAAAAAAATAATTCCTGTGAGAAGGATGAGGCCCTGGCACAGAATCCCTGGAATTGTCCAAGGCCAGGTTGGAGCAACCTGGGACACTGGAAGGTGTCCCTGCCCGTGGATGGGTGTGGAATGGGATTATCTGTAAAGTCCCTTCCAACCCAAACCATTCTGATTCCAGTGATCACCCTTCTTTTCAGGGGCTGAGAATTGACTCAGCAGCATCTCCTCCGTGCCAAGGCTCCCTGTGCTCGTGGCAGTGAGTCCTGGGGAGTTTGGAACACAAACCCAGACATCAGAGTCACTCCTCTTCTGGAAATAACAATCAGGGCTCACCCTTTCCCCCCAGTGCAGCTACACAAGCCAGAGTTCAGCCAACTTCAGATTTGATTTTTTAAAAATTCCAACAGCTCTGATTTATTTATCATAATTCTCGAGCCCTACATGATTTTGAAGTAATTTGTGGCATGCTGTCATGTGGGTTCAGAAAATTCCTGACCTCTGGAAACACCTGTCTTGGGATGCCTGGTTGAAGGTGATGACCCATAAATGTTATCAAAAGGGTGTCTGGAATTGGTGGGTCACAGGGGGAAACCTTCAGGCATACAAATTACAACAACAAAGGCCTGAAAATAACAGAGGAAATACTTGATTTGTGACAGGTCACTTTTCTGGGGGGAAGAAAAAAAGAAAAAAAGAGTTTTTCAAGTTGATTTTTGGTTTAAAATATTGTGATTCCAAGAAAGGAAGAATTAATGGGCACAGCACAGGTCACGTCATCAAGGGTGCATTGCAATTTTAACGTTTTTCTGTTAGTTAGCGTGGATTTAAATGCACATGTTTGTGCTGGGAAGGCATTTAATAATTACTGAAGTATAGAGAAATGTATCTGTACTGAGTAATAAGTGGAAATATTTAAAGAAGCAAGTGAGGTTGGCTTTTGGCAGTGAGTGGTGAATATGAATATCTACTTTTCAATTTTATTAACACTTGTATGGAATCTCAAACATTTCTTTGTGCTAAATATGCAAAATTCTGGGTTAGCACAGGTAAAGAATTCTTCCCAAGACACTGCAGCCTGGAAATATTTGGGTTTTAACATCCTTCCCTCCTGTATGTTTGGGAAGTACAATTCTGGCACTGAGTGAAGGCTTTGCTTGGAGCCTGGGGGTGAGTTTGGTGTTAAAGCCTGTGTGCAGATAGGATGGAGATTTCCACAGCAGTTCAGTGTGTGGATGTTTCACTAAGTAATGCAGAAAAGGGCAATAAAATTCTGATTTAATTTAATAGCTGCATTTTGAATTTGAAAAATTAACCTGTTCTATCAGTGTAACACCTTCACTGCACCAACACCAAAAATAGCTTCCAGGGACTACAAATGGCATGAGATTTGGGTCTCTGGGGTGGGAATTGGCCTCCAGGGTTTGTTGAGTTTTGAGTTGCTGTTGCTTCAGAGTTATATATAATATATATATATA
>VXBI01014352.1:79690-90142 GCA_013397375.1 Toxostoma redivivum
TTAAATTATATCGCTTGACTGATTAAATGGCAAGAGTTTGAAGAGAGTCTGGTAAACATTTCCTGGTGAATTTTGGGAAGAAGGCAAAGCTGGTTCTTCTGTGAAGTGTTCCCATGCATTGATAGAGCTGAGCTGTCTCCACAGGTGCTGCAGAATGAAAACCTCTGGCAAGATGTGAAGAGGCTCTGGAGTGGTTGATGCACAGAGCTGTGGAAGGGATGGTCTTAGGGCAGAATTCCTGAGGACTTTGAGATAAATGTCACTCCTTAATGACTTTTTTTGCCACTGTGCTGCTGTTGTTGAGATGGAATAACTCCCTGTGGTAAAGGCTGAGCTGAGTGAAGGTTTTGTGGTGGTTACAGCTCTGAGATGGCAGAAGTGCAGTGGGAGTTGAGAAAACCCTGCTGGAGTGTGCAGGGGCTGGGCTGTCGAGAGGAATGAGAGATAACAGCAGAGATGTTCTGTGACACTCTGGGGCTGTGGGAACAGGGGGCATTCATCACTACAAATGTTCCTGGCTGCAGTGGGAGAAGGAGGGACTCAGGTTAAGTTCAGGGGTGTTCTGCAGGGCAGAAGCACCTGTGTGAAACAGGTTCCAGAGAGATTTGGGATCAGGTGCAGGGGATGGATGGGCTGGGGAGGCAGGGGACCGTGCCTGAGAGTCAATAAATGCAGCCAGACAGGAGAAGTTGTAATAAAACTCTCCACAGAACAGTTGCTGCTTCTTCCATATTAAGCTGTTGTAAATTAATTTTGTATAAAATGATGCTTTTAACTAGGCCTGTGCTAATGGCACACTGGAGAGAACTTTAATCCTGCTCAGTGCTCAGTAATGGAGAAGTTTCTGTGGAATTCCTGGCTGTTTTTTGTGCTTGCAGCTGGGTCAGGAGGATGTGTCTGCTGCCAGTGCCCCTGCAGGGACAGCTGAGGATGCTGAGGATGCTGAGGAAGGGCCACGGGCACCTCACAGGGGCTACCTGGGGTGCAGCTTCCTAATGAGTGGTGCTGCCACGAGCAGGGGTCTAATGAGACCCCAGAGGAGTTGGAGCAATCACGTTTTTCCTTGGATCACCGTTTTAAACTTATCTTAGGAACAGGCCACAGCATTGCTTAGCAGGTTTTTTAACTCTGTTCTTTGTCTTGCTGCTGTGGCTTTTAACTGGTCAATCTTTTTTTTATTTACAGCCTTTCAGGTGTAGTGGATGCATTTGTGTTTCTTTGAGCAGTGTGCTGCCACTGCTGGCTCTGTGCTGGTCAATATTGCCTCTGTGTTTTGTTTTCCAAAGCCTTTCCACTCTCTAACATGAAATTACTCTGATATCTTACTCTCTAGATCTGCCTGGTGGATGATGTCAAACTGAATTAACTCCTTCCTTCAACTGACAAAAATCCCTTCTAAATTCTCTTCTTAAACTGGCACCATCTCTGCCTCAGTGCAACAACTAACAGATCCCAGTTTGATTTTAGTGAATAATGAGTGGTCAGCTGTGGCATTGGGCAGTCTAACCTGGGTGTTTGCAGATTCCTTTAGCACTTCTGAGTTGGATTCATCTCAACACAGATCCAAGTGAACTGGGCTGTGCTGGTATCAAAGCAAAACCTGGAGATTACCTGGTATTAGAGAAAGATTGGCTTGATAAATCAGGTACAAATGGAGAACTACCACGGGTGTTTAGTTCTCTTTCCTTTGGGTTTTCAAGCACCTGTGATTGTAGCATTTTTGTAATTATTTTTGGATTGAGCATGGGGAGGTAATGTGGAGTTGCCATGCAAAATTGGAATATTTCCATCGTGGCACTGGTGCCTCCAGGCTTGCAGCGGGGCAGGATGGGATGAGCTCTAAGATCCTTCCCAACCCAAATTATTCCATGGTTTTATGGGATTTTAATAATTCCCCGCCTTGGCAAAGATCTGCTGACCTCTAGTGTCAGGACATCACTTGATTTTCTGTGCTGTGCTTTGTGATCAATACAGGAAAATAAGTTCTGGGTCTCCAGAGCTCTCCTGAGTTCCAGGAATTTCTGATTAATTTAGACTCGATGACTCTACAAATTCCTCCTGCTCAAACTCCAAGTTTAAAATGAACTTGCCAGCCAGCTCTGACAAGTTCCAGTTCTATATATAGAAATAAAAATTCCACCTTCAGGGAACTACTGCTTTTTATGTTTGACTCTGTGTAGTAAAAATTAAGGTCACTGAATAAAATTACTGACTCTTGAACCTTTCCCAAACTTTTTATTTCTTTCAGACATTCATGTGCATCACTTGCAATATTATATGATCTGAAAATTCAGAGGTCTGGAAGGCTAATTTTAAAGGGAAAAAAAAAAAAAGAAGCTGAGATTTTTTTTATATGTGTGCTCCCATGCTCCTTAATTTGTTTGGCTGGTAGTTTGGGTTTGTTGTTTGTTTTTTTTTTTCTGGATAGCCAGTTGTTTCCATCAAAAAAATGGTTGAAGCAGCTCATGAGAATTGACTTTTCTCTGAAAGTTAAGGGAATAAAGAAATGTAATCTGTTAATTTTTCTTGGTGATTTTTGCACTGCTTCACACTTTTGCTTTTTTACTGCCTTGAAATAACTTTGCCTTCTGAAAACAGAGCACTACCTAACAATAGGAAGCTTTCTGGTTTAAAAAATACATTTCTATTTCCTTTTGCATATTCTGTGGCTATTACTTTGTTTCTTTACAATCTTTTCCAACCACACCAGTTGCTGTTTGTCTTTATTCTTTCTGGCCTTTAAGTACAAAGTGCTGAATTTTGGGGGTAGCCAGTTGAAGTTTATTCCCTAAACCCCCCAGATGATTTTATGGATCTGCCCCTTTGCTTCTCTAAAGGGGGCAATGAAATGAAGTGACTCTTAATATGAAGAATAATTCTCTAATAATATTTTATTATTAATATTTTAATATGGTTATTTTAATATGACATTGACATTTAATTTGTAAGATGGGACATGTTGAAAACAAAACCCAGAGGCAAGGGGCTGGGACCTGAGGAACAGCTGGGGTTTTGTTGGAGCTGTGGAGGTGACAGATGCTCAGTGTTGCACCTGGATTTTGGATCCCTGCACTGGCACTGAATTTCTTTAATGCAGGTTATTTCCATGTGAGAAATAATTGGAATATGTATCTTATAAAAAACAACTCACTGCAGCCTTTCTAATACAATGTTTTGGGAGTTTTAACATCTTAATTTTTAGATTAGCGTGGTAGGAAAGAAAAGGTTACAGTGAAGCTGAGCTGCTGTGGTGTTCAATATTTGATTTTTTTTTTTATTTTCTCTTTCTTTTTGGAGCAATTTCCAAGGCAGAAGCTTTCTCCAGTGCCAGGCATTGACCAAGGGTCTATAAACAGCCTGATCCCACTGACTTGGCCAGGGGCAACTCTGCTTTGTAGCCCTTCATGCACCTCTGCAGAGAAAAACTACTTTGGGCTCCTTTTCTTTATGGGAAAGCAATGAACTGAGGAGAAACTTCAATAAGTTCATGCTCTGGGTGTACATCTGGGTTTGCATCTTTGTAAAGAACAGCCTTTATTGAGCACAAGGATGCATTTATCTGGCTTAGAGCTGGAAATTTGAGCACTCCTAAGTGTGGTGCTTTTAAAATGAAGCAGTGGTATTCAGGAATAGATCCTAGATTAGCAGAACCTCACAGAACACAGGGAAAATGAAGTGTTTAAAGTAATTTAAGTCTTACAATGTTAGCTGGTAGTTACTGTTCTCTCTTTAGATATTAAAATTTATTAAAATATAATGCAGCCAGAGGTTGGGATGTATTTTTATGATTTTATACCCACATACAAAGCTTTCAATTTTTTAATTTATTTTTTTAGCTTCTACCAAAGCAGTTTTTTTTCTGGCCTGAAATGAATCTATCATGTTCTGCTTTGCCCAGAGCACTCAGAGAACAAAACCAAATTAATTTAGCTTCTCCATATTTTTTTTTTTCTTACAAGACTTCAAGAAAGCTGACACACAAGAGTGACCTACTTTAATATTCCTGCTTCACCTCCTCCCCTGTGCCCTCCTGGCTGTCCTCACTGCTCTGTGGAATTCCTGGTTCCAGGGGCTGGGCTGGTGATGCTGCAGCAGGATTTAACTGGGCTGTTCTGGGCTGCTCCTGTGCTGGAGGATGTCTGGCTGTCCATGGATAACATTCCCTTGGGAAGGCTTTGCTGGTGCCCCTTGGAAATTCCAGTGAGGAATGGCCAGCTCCAAGTTTACAGCTTCAGCAAGAAGGGGTTTTTTTTTTTTGTTTTATTTTTTTGTGGTTTCAGTTTGCCATATTTTTGGTGGGATTTTGTTTTGATTGATTCTGTTGGTTTGAGATTTCTTTGTGGGTTTTCTTTGCTAAGGAAAGGAAAAAGCAAAGCCAAAAAACCAAACAGAAAAGGAGAAAAGGAAAGCCTTGGACTGCAGATCTGCCACAGAATGGTTTCTTTGTGACTTCACTTTTTTTTTTGCTCAAAGCAAAGTTTGGGCAGTGCTCTCAGGCACAGGGTGTGATTCTCAGGGTGTCCTGTGCTGGACTATGACTTGGATTTCTGATCTTTGTGGGTCCCTTCCAACTCAGGATAGTCTGTGAAGAATTACACTCTTGCCAAAGCACTGTTCTGTGGTTTTTACCATGAAAAATTACCAGAATTTATTGTACTCCCATCACTCCTTTTGGAAACCAATAACATTTTTCAGTCTGAGATCTGTGAGATTCTGGTTGAGGCTCCTAAAATTGTACCCAAGGAGCTGTCCTGGGGTGGGATATTCCCCTTCTGGCTTGAGGAGCTGGGAATTGTGCACCCCTGCTTTGCTGGCAGCAGCTTGTGCTGGGGGATCCATACCTATTACTTGATAGAGATGTGAGGGCTTGGATTTGCTTATTTGCTGGCTTAGAAGTGAGGAAAATGAGAAACCAAGAACTTCAACACTGGGTGGAGGTGACAGTGGGTCCCACAGCAGCCAGGGATGGCAGGATGAGGAAAAAATACTTTCCTTGTGGCAAAGGGTGGTGTGTTTTGGAGGAGGGTAAATTCTCCTAGCTAACCACAGGTTGAGGATGTATCAGGGAGGACTCTGAATTCTTCTGGGCAGCTTAGCTAGAAATTCAAACACTTGTTCTACAGCAGTATTAAACTCTTAATTATAATGTAAAAAAAAATAAAGAAATGGGTAGATCACATGGAAACATCAAGTTCAGACAGCTCAGATTTGGCTTCTCAGAATTAGTAGTTGCTTTCTTGACTTTTATATTGCTGTGCAGGGATCTGGAGGCTGATTCCAGAAGGAATCATTTAGTCTGGGCTCTCTCCTGCCTGTCTCCCCTTCCTCTCAAGGAAGAGGATGCTGTGGAAGTGACATCCAGAAAATACAAAGGCCAGAGTTGTCCTACAACTAAATAAAAATTACTGTAAAACTTCTTTGGGGAGAAAAATACAAGTGAAATAATGCCCTAGGCAGTTTGGTAGGCACAGGGTTTATCATCTGGCCAGTGACAAAGTGGCAGTAAATTGGTTCATTGCACCTGATGCAGAAGTCCAGAGAGAAATTAAAAACTGAAAAAGCCATCAGTGAGCACATCACACTCCAGTACATCCAAAAAAGGATGGGTGGACATGGTTTTAATTAAATCAGATACTGGTTTGTGTTGTTGCCAGCATGGTTTGCACAAGGCAAGTGCAGCACAAGCTGCTCCTCCCAGATGTGTTCAGCTGCTGAACTGGGTATGGTGGCACTCAAGTATTCCCTCCCTTTAAATCCACTGTATCTCACAATAAATCAGTGCTGGAGCTTGGTGAGAAGTGGAAACTGCAAAATCAACTTAGCTCTCGGCTCTGCTCCTGCTGGAGAATAAAACTTCAGCACATGCAGATGAAAAAAGGTGAAATATGAATGCACCCTTCTGCTGTGGGGATTGAGTCCTGGAAAAAAGAGGAGCATTAAAGGACCTGTCAACTTTGTATTTATTTAAAAGTGCATTAACAAGGAAGCCAGTTCATAAGGACCATCAAGGGATTCAATTTTATGTCTGTTCTTTTAACAGGTTGAACCTTGCCACCTGAAAGACTTAAACACAGAGTTCCTCTGAGACAAGCAGAATTACTGAATTCAGGGACTGAAGATGCTGCTGCTGCTGTGGGAGCAGCTGTTCCTGGTGTCATTTGTTGGCTGCCTTGCAGGTAACAATGATCTCTAACTTCTCTTTTAGAACTGAGCACTAATTGCCAGATTCCAGGTTTCAGCTGCACTTGAGGAGGAGAGCCCAGAGGCTTTGAAATGCACAAGTTATGTGCAGTTTAGAAACCAGGCATGCAACAGACGATTAAATAATGCAAAATGTTAAAAGTGAGCGAATTAAAAGAACCTTTGCTCCGTTGGGATGTGCTTTCAAAGCAAGCAGGAGATACTTGAATGCATTAAGGATGCTGTTGGTGGCAGTGCATGGTAGGTGTGTGATTGGAGAGCTGCAATGTGTGTTTGTCTTCAGCTGGACACTGCAGATTCTTGCTGTGGCTGAATGCTGCAGCTTTTCTCAAAACTCTGCTTGAGAAGGGGTTTATTCCTGAGGAGCTGCACTGTGTTGCTGCAGGGATTTGCTTTTCTTGCTGTGCCAGGCAGCTCTCAGGGTCTGGAGCTGCTGGGGTCTCCTCTCTGCTCCTCTCAGCTCTGCAGTCATTGTTCTTTCCCTGCTGGAGCTCAGAGCTCACTCCCAGCAGCACAGGGCTTGCCATGGTGATCTCTGCTCAGCTTCTTCTGCTCCAGCATCCCCAGTGGTGCTGAGTGTGTGAGGGGAGAGGAGAAGCTCCTGCCCTGTCCTCAGGGCTTGGCTCGGGTGCATTCTGTGCCCCTTGGCTATGCCAGGGCTGCCAAGAGCAGGGCAGTGCCCAAATTCCCCCTGTGCATCCTGTCAGGATGGTCAGCACAGCTCTGGGGAGCAGGGCAGTGCCTGTACTTCATGTAGCACAAAAATCCTGTGGTTTATCCCAGGTTTTGCATAGATGAGTTTGCTTTCCAAGAACTCCAGTGCAGGGGGGCTGGAGGGAAATGCTGTGGCTGCCCTGGGCACTCCCCTGGCTGGGATTTCCTCCTGATCCTGTACTGTGCCAGCCTCTCCTTCCATCCCCTTCCTCCCAGTGCTTGTGTCCTGGCTGTGCTCAGGAGGGTTGGAGTCCTGCACACAGCTCCAAGGTAGATGGATTCAGCTTTTCATGGAGCCTCAGCAGGTCAGGATTTGCTTTTGGCTTAGTCCAGAACTTCAAAGAAGGGGAAATGACATGGTTAAACCAATGTCCATCCTCCCAGCCCTTCTTTGCACCTATTTTAGGTCACTCCCTGCAGCTGGGTACTTGCCAAACATCAATTTGGGGAGTTGGTGGATGGGAGGGAGAACCAGCAGGAAGTCAAGTGAAAAGCTGCTCTTCCTATCTCCAAAAGCCAGCTGGCATGGTGGAGCAGGGCTGCTTGGGATGTACATCCCTGATTTAATGTTGCATTGCTGTCACTGAGGAGACAAGAGTTGAGCCAGATGCAGTTTGAGGAACTCAGCATTTCCAGCTGCCTGACCCATCTCCTCCAAACTCTGCAGAAGGGCTCAATCTGACATGAACATCTCCTGATATTTGGAGCCTGGGTGTGTGTTCAGTGCTAACATTACCTGTTTGCTTGAATCTCTTCAGTGGACCTTTGGAACAGCTGGCTGCTCAAATCCACTTGGGAGTCCTGGAGCTGAATTGATTTCAAAACAGATTTTAGTAAGAGCACGCTATAAATGTAAAAACAAGTTGTCAAACAGTTTGGAGAATGTTATTTTAACCTCTTATTAAGACAGATCAGCAGGTATTCTGCCTCCCCATAGAAAACCATTTTTCTTTTGCTTTGCCTATAAGCAAAAAGACAGTTCTTGTAAGAGCTGTCTGCAGTTCAGTGTTATGAAATAACATCATAGCTGCAGAAAAGGAGATGATGCTGATCTTGGCTTATAAACCCTGACATTCTCTGTCTTTGCAGATAATGTATTTCAAACTAGGCCCCTTATTGCAGTGTCCTATATTGAATTGCTTTTCCTTTATCTGTTGTGAATCTTCATAGTTCATCAAAGAGGGGAATGTAGAGGATCTAATGAAAATAAACAGTGACCCTTGGGTTTTTGTTTACTGAAGTATGATTGCATCTGTATGAATAATGATCCCGTGGTCTTTTTGTCCATTTACCCTGGGGAGCAAAAAGGTGATTACTGAGTATTAAATATATATATATATATATATGTGGGGTTTCCAGCTGTCTGCCTTGTTAGGAGAGGCATTTCAAAACACACACTTCAGCTTTATTATCTTTAAATTACGCTGAAGACGAACTTCAAAGGTAAAAATGAGTGAAATATGCATAACAGCATTGACAGTGAAAGTGCCAAACTAAGCTGTGGTGAGGTGATGAATTAATTCCAGGTGTAACTTCTTGAAACTTCTGATTCCTGTGGGGCCTTCATCCCTCCTGAGTGCCCTGATTGCACTTGGTCCTTTGGGGTATTCCTGTCTGGAATGTGTGAGGATGAATTTGATGAGCAATTTGGTGAATTTTGAGCTCCTGTGACACAAGTGTGTATAAACTTCCCTGCCCCAGCCCTGCAGAGCCCAGGCACTGCTTCCTTCACTTCAGTGTGATGATGCTGCTGCTGAAACCAGCTGCCCTCTCCCCAGAAAGGGATGTTCTCAGAGCTTCTCCTGAGAATTAAGGGGGAAAACAAATTTTTGAAGGGGGAGGAAAGCTGTGAATAAAGAGAGGGTTCAAAGAAATGGAGCAAGGAGGATTCTGTGTGTAAATGCATAACATTTTTCTCCTTCAGGAGATGAGAGGGCACGTTTCAAACATTGTGTCCGGGGTGAGACCTGGAGATGCCACTTGGATTGACTTTCTCCCCTAAAATTCTGACTCCTTGCCAGCACAAACAGTGTCTTTGCTGCACTTTGTTTAAATAGAGAAAAAACAAAAATAATTATTAATTTTTTTTCATCCAGCCATTGCAAGCCTTGGCAAAAAAAAAAAAAAAATCAAAAACACAAAGCCACAAATTGAAAAACCAGCCAATGCACTGCTGTAATGTATAGAAACTATTTGGACACTGAAGCCTGGTTCCTGTTCTATCACTTTATACTCAGATTTACCAGTAGGGAGGTTTTTCTTCTAATTCCTTCTTCAGCAGTCCATTTGAGTTTAAAATTAGATCATACTCTGTGTATTTCTTTATGTCAATTCAGGTGTTTTTATTGCTGTCATTTTCATTTTTTCATTTTGTTTTCTCAGGCTAATACAGAAATAAACTGTTAAGCCCTCAGGCACAGCAATGTCATGATCAGATTCACAGTTCTCTTTTTTAGTATCAAGTTGAGGAGACTTACGAAATTGGAAAGCATGATTCTTTCTTTATTTTACAAAGAGCATGAAGACAAACCTTCTGTGTTCTTACTGCTCTGATGTTGGAATTAAATCATGCCACAAGGAAAGCAGAAATATCCTCTTCAGATTTAGTCTTTGGTGGGGAGTTTCTTCTTGGGTAAAACTCCATTTGTAAGAAAAAAAATTAATAAATAGCATCTACTGCTCTTGTTCAAATTCAGTTTTCATTAAGAGTTACAGCCTTGAGACAGAGCCAGCCTGGCTTTTGATGCATAATGCTTTTGCATATTAATAATAATCTCCTTTTTGTGCATTATGCATGTCCAGCCATCATGTTCAAGTGCAGCAGTGCCAGTAGTGACTGTCAGAATTGTTTAGTGGGATGGCTTGTGCAGCACTGCCAGCATTCATTGCACTGACAGAAAGCTTGGGTTCGGTTCGTGACAAAATGAGAAACTGGTTTTAAGAGTTCTGCTTTTTTCTGAAGTGTTTGGTGCCTGTTTGGGGAGCAAAAAGGGGATTACGGAGCATTAAAAAAGAAAAAAAAATAGGTGTGCGTATATGTATATGTATATATATGTGTAAATATGTATAAATATATGTTTGTATATGTATGTATTTGTGGAATTTCAAAATATCTACCTTGTTTGAAATTTCCAAACATACACTTCAGAATTATTTTTAAATTACTCTGAAGAGCAGCTTCAAAGACAAAAAGGAGCAAAACAACATCAACAGTGGGAGTGCAAAACTCACCTGTGAGCTGTGGTGAAGTGATGAATTAATTCCAAGTATAACTTCTTGACTTCTGATTCTTCAGGGCCTTCACCTCTTGGTTTTTTGGTTTTTTTTGTTCAGTTTTTTTGTTCTTTTTTTTTCTTTTTTTTTTTTTTCTTAAAGATTTGCCCTTTACCAGGGTAAATCGTGCCTTCCTCTGCAGCTCCTTGATTTCCTCTAGCTGCCTTGGGCACTCCTGGGTGAGTTGACTACATTTCATCCATTCATTTGGAATTAGGCAAGGGAAAAAAAAAAAAAAAAAAAAAAAAAATAGAGTTTCCTTAC
>VXBI01014352.1:90179-119981 GCA_013397375.1 Toxostoma redivivum
GTTTCCTTCATGAGGATCTGCATTTTCTGGTCAGCTAAATATAAACTTGGCTATAAATTCAAGCCCAAAGCCCATGACAAGACCTTTGTTGGCATCCCAGCCTTTCTGCAAGTTCCTGGATTTCCAGGAGTCTGAGTTTCCATGGTGGGCGTGCTTTTACCAGTTACAATATTTAATTCCATAAGTGCAGAAAATGCTGTTGAATTCAAATTCTTTTTGAAGGGAAACTTTTCAAAGCCTTTCATAGCTTTTGAAGAGTCTCCTTGGTTTCTGCTTTATCTTTCAAGCTTTCAAATCCTCCCCAAAAGCAGCTCAGCCCCCTTGTGCTGCAGATTCTGTCTAACCTTAAAGCTGAATCCTCACCTTCAGACAATTCATGCCTCATTCCAACAAGACAAATGCTGCCTTAATCTTCATTAATTAAGCTTATTGCAGATTTGATGGCATTGGAATGGAGAAATTTTGGCTAGTGGCAATTCTGATTTTCACATAAATCACCAAGAAGGAATTTCCGAGCGGTTTATCCTGCAATAAAATTCTGTTACTGCAAATATTACTGAGCATGAAGGCTGTACATTTATACTTGCACAGTTCTTCTGCCTCCTGCAGTTTAAAGTGCAATACAAGAGAGCAAATAATTCCAGTATATTTCTTGTAAAAGGTTATGGAGCTTGAGCACATTGCACAGCAATCCTACTGGAATACTTACTGCAATCCACAAGCCAAATATTGATTTAATAGGAGTTGTGATAACTCCCAATGAAGCCTTAGGACTTGTGTTTGCTGAGTTTTTTGGTAGATAGATCATTACTTGGTGTTTTGTTTGTGGCTACTCATACACTGTGTGACTTCAGCCTTTTTTCCCAGTGACTTTTGAAGATTCCCAGCTTTCCCTGATTTCCCTCAGCATGTGACAAGGACAGGACAGGAGCCTCTCCCTGGTCTTTTTTGGGTTTTAATGTGGGCCAACACTGAAAATTTCAAAAGAAGTGAAGTCCTGGAACTTCTTGGAAGACTTCTGGCTTCCAGCCCTTTATTTGGGAAGCTCAGGACACTGTGGAGTTAAAAAAATCAGACTAAAGAGGCTGTGACTGACAGTTGAAAAACAGGGGAGGTACACTGGGTTGAAATCTAAAGCTGAATAATTTGGCAGATGTTCAACAAAACAGCAGAACTAGAATAATTCAGTTTTGTATTTAAAAAAAGCTCTTCAGTCGAAACTGTTCTGATTTTTCTTGTTGTTCTTAATGATGATGTTCAAAATGAGTGCTTTAGGTTTTTAATTTTTGGTGATTTTAAATATGTGGCTGCCAGTGCCTTGGACAAAAGCTTTATTTGTGCCATAATTAACCTCTCAGCTTTTTGTGTAATAACACATGTGCTAATAGTAGCCTTTAGCTCTTGCAATACAGGATGTGCATAGCAGCAGTGAGATTCCAGGGATCAGTGTTTATCAGGGATTAGAACACAATTTACACACTGTTTTTTCAGTAACAAAATAACACAGCATCCTGAAGTGTAAAGCTTAACCTCAACCATATTTACTAAACGTGTTTGAAAACCTAAGAGTATAAAAGCTCATTTATATTCTTGTCTGATTAGCACAATCAGAACTTATTGATGCTAAAACGAGCCGAATTTCCATAACTACAAACAGAATATTAAAATGCAGTTGACTAGCAGAGCATGATGTGTTTTCCCCTCCTTGGATGGAACATGGAGTTGTGACTTTCTTGGTGACTTTTTAGGAGTCTTTCAAGAAAATCAAAGGCATTTCAAAGCCAGGCCTTTGGGCAGGGAAGCAGAACTTTTTGTAGGCAAGTGTTTGCTGCCTTGGAATAGAAAGCAGAAGGTGATCTGTAGGTAAAGGTGTTTGTGCTTGGCTGTCCTTTATTTCCCCATTGCTGCGGGTCAGATGTTCAGGAACATCTGAATATAAAAACCACTTTATCTGAAGCAGCCACTACAAGTATTTGTGGAATTTCACTCAGGAGATGGGAGCAGGAAGCCTTAGTGAACAAGGGGAGGTACAGAGTGACTTTGTGCAGTGATATAAATGAAGGAATTCCATACTGAAGCCAACTGGGTGTTTCCCTGTGGTGTAAAATGAGAATGACAGAGACCTTAAAGAATATTTAATTCCTCCTATCACGGGCAGGGACACACAAACATGGAATAGCAGCACAAGACAAGGTAGTTTTTGAGGAGATCTGGGTTTGAGAGTGATGGCTGTGAGCTTGTGCAGGTGACTCAGGTTTCCATTTAAATTGCCAGGAAAAAGCCCAGCGAGGTTTTGGAAGTTTTTGTGTGGTCCCAAAGGTCTGGGTGAAAATAGTCCCAAAGCTGAGACTTGTAACCTTTATCCTAAATACACATCAGGGTTTGTTCCTACCTCTGAAGTGTGATCTTGTTAAAAAGCACAATGTGAGGAATGAGCATCACCTTTACTCAGCAGAGTGTGTCAGGATTATTTGAAATAATCAGGAAATTTTGCATTTGCAGTGCTGCCACTCCACCCTGACAGGCTGTGTCCCAAAGTCACACCTTGCACCTGCTCTGCAAAGTTATTTGGTGCAACTGGAGGTGCTCTGCATGCACCAAAAAGCAAAGGACTGCAAAGGAAAGTGCAGCATTCCCTTGCCTTTGGCAATTGTTGTGCAATGAGAACTGGAAAATGGTTTAAACCAGAATTAAAAATAGCTGCATTTGCATAGTCAAGGGTAATTAGTGTATATTTTATCCTGATTCCTCGTGCAGCTATTTATAACTCTGAAAGCAATAAGGAGAATCCTCAGGTAGTTTGATGTTTGATTCAGTTAAGGATTCTCCTGCAGCTCAGAGGTGGCACATAAAGATCTCACTGTTGGTAAACACCTGAATGGCAAATTTTGGTATTGGAGATAATGGGCATAGCTTGGGAGAGATAAGGTGCAAATACAATAATTCCTTTTCCAAAGCTGTGCTGCATGTTCAGGAAAACTTGGCTTGATTGTTGCAGATTACTTCCAGTCTTAATGCTGCCAGAGGTCATCCATGGTAGAGACTTTATAAATTGAGTATTTTAAAGTTTCATCCCATTTCTCATTTTTAAGGTTTGCTGTGTAGGGAGATCATATGGCCCTGGATTTATTGAGTCAGGGCAGCTCTGGGGGTGTGGAATGCAAGGAAAGGCATTTTCCCTACCCTTTTCAAAAAGAGAAGAAACATTTATCCTGTATCAACAACTTGAAAATAGGACAGATCCATTCCTTGCCACGATGTTTTGTGCTGGCTGGGAAGTGATTCCAGCAAGCACTGATAAGAGGCAGTGTTTGTGAGATAAACTCCTGACAGTAATGGTGCCTTGGCTTCTTGGGGAGAGGGGGTGTGTGACAGTTCTTTCAGAATTTGTAAGAATTGCCTTTGATTGCAGCTGTAGAAAAACCCTAAATCTGAATTTGCTTACTAGGCTATGTAAAACTTTATTGTAGACCATAGACTGTGGTTAAAAGTAAGACATTTACATGGCTGAATCTACTTTTATACATAATTTGTGTATAAAATCTAAAGATTCATCTCCAGTTTCACATCTACATCCACAGCATTGCTGCAGAGGGGACATATTTCAGCTTTTGCAAGAGTTTGCCTAGTGAGTGACAGTAGTGAGCAACATATTGGAAAATATCACTTCTAATTCA
The DNA here is from genome assembly GCA_013397375.1 of Toxostoma redivivum. Classification (NCBI taxonomy): domain Eukaryota; kingdom Metazoa; phylum Chordata; class Aves; order Passeriformes; family Mimidae; genus Toxostoma; species Toxostoma redivivum. Next base: position 93,857 of record VXBI01014352.1, read on the forward strand.
TTTTTTAAAGTTTTTTGAATTTGAACATGAAATATTGTGTTCTGTAAAGAGATTCTGACGAGATGGAATTACATAAAAGCATAGAGGAAATGAGGGAGAAAAAGCAGTTGTTTCAGATCATAACCTCGTTGGTTGGGGTGGCAGTCTCAATTCCATCTGAGTTCTCTCCAGTTCTCATCCTTTTTATGTTGGATTAAGTAACAGTTTTTGTCTTCTTATTCCCATAGCAACCTTATCTCTGTTTATTTTATTTTTTTTTTTATGTAAATCTGCTTGTCTCTTACTATCTTTCAAAGCTTGTGCATGAATAGCTTGTGAAGGAGATGAGTGTGGCAAGGAGAGAGCAGAGACTTTCTGGCATAGAAAATAAGGGAGAGGAGAATGTTTTGGAGCTAGAAATAGAGAGCTAAAAAATGCTTTTTTCCTCCCAAAAGCTATTTATTACAGCACTTTCCTGTGTAGTTTTTTCATGAAGCCTGAAGCTTCAGTGCTGTTTTAGGATGTTGTGTGAGCTTAACTCCTCCAAAAAGTTTAGGCCAGCCCACAAGCTCAGCCAAAAATACAGATTTAATGATCTGCAGCATTATGGCTTCTCTGACTTGGGAAAAGTGCCACTCTGAGCAAAGGAAAGCCATGATTTTGCTCCTCATGGAGCCTGGAATCTCTTGGGAGAAGGTGGAGTTTTGGGCAGGACCCCCAGCTTTGTGTCCACAGTCCAGAACTGGGAGAATCCTGGTGCTTGAATGCTCAGAATGCCAGGGATGAGGCTCCAGGTCACAGCATCAAAACTGGTCCTGCAAGAGGCTGCACATCCCCAGGGAGGAGCAACTCTGCTTGGTTTCAGGCAGGAAATAAAGTTGAAAAATGCTTTGCTTCCCCACTTCTTTTTCTCCTATTAAATATTTCCCTTGATTGGACTTGCTTAATATAAGATGTGTCTGAAGTGAAGGGACACAGTGGACACCAATATGATTTTATATTTTTAGACTTCATGCCTAAATTCTGAAGTTTTTTTTGAACAGGAGCCTTTTGAAATGCTGGCTTCATTTCTGTAAAAAAATATTGATAAATAACAAAAAATTTCCTGCCTACTTCCCCACCTGGCAAAGCTCTAAATCAAAAATACTTTAATTCATTTGTGTGTGTGCTTGGTTTCTTTGTTTAAGAAAAGTAGCAACATTCCTTAGGATTTTTGCATTGCAGGACTGTTCTTAAAACTCTGAAATATGGATTATTTGGGGGAAAAAGACCTTATGTTCACTGAAAAATCAAAGCAAATCCTGGCTAAGGAAAGTATTTCAGCCTTTGATTTGTTTGTCAGAATTACCCTAATGGAGTCTTGTTAGCCCATTTAACATGCTCCTGATATTATTAAGATAATAGTTAAAAATGTTTACATTGCAGTAATACCCCATTAAGGGCCTGATCTAAAGCCCATTGAAGTTAATAGGAACGTTCAGTAGGAATTGAATGCTTTGATCTTTCAACTGGAGTTTTTGCAAGTTAAAAAAAAAAAATCAAACATGAAAATTGTTCCAGTCAACAGGATCAGGGCATTGCTGTGTCCTACCCCACCCTTCATGGCTCATAAAGTTATTGGATTTGGAGCCTCCTCAAACTGGAATCAGGATTTAGAATATCAGTTTGGAATGTGTGTTACAGCACCAAGCTGGGATGTAGAAAAAAGGGTGTTGCTAAAAGGCTTTTGATGAGGACTTGAAATAAGTGAAAGTTTGGCTTGGTGGCTGAGAGAATTTGATTTCATCATTTAGTAGATGCAGGGTTTGTTTTTCTTTTTTTTGGTTTGTTTTTTTTAATTTGTTTTTGGTTTGTTTTTTTTTTTTTGAGATGTAGAGTGCCCTGGCATAGTTTTAGACAACATTATCTTATTGAAGGTGTTCTTCAAATAATAAAGAGCAGATGTCCTTTTCTTTAGAGGTCACTTGGAAGATGTGTAGAGGGGAATTTAGGGATGTGGTTAAGTGGGACTTAGCAATGCTAGGGAATGGTTGGATTTGAGGATCTTGGAGATCTTTCCCACCCTAAATGATGCTGCCAGTCTGTAACAAGCACGGTGTCTTGTGATGTACAGAATTACTCTGACACTCAGTGAATTTATGAGAAATAAACAGTAAAGTTTGGGTGAATTAACCCCTGGCTGCAGCACAGTAAATGTGGACAGATTACAAATAACAATTTCAGTGCCTTCACTGGGTCTCCCCTTTCCTTCAATCCACTTTTGCAGAGCTCCTGTGTATTTTGCTTTCTGCTGCTCATTGCAGAGCAAAGCAGACTCCTTCAAATGGAAGCAGTGCAAGTTAGAGAGCTGCTCCTGTTACACTGCATTGCTTGTGTCTTTGTTCTTGTATTGATTATGTATTTATGTCTTGTTTCTCATCCAGTGTGGCACTGAGTAGTTACAGAGAGCACAGGCTGGGACTTGTGGGGAGTCTCATTTAATAACCAAGGAAATTCTCTGTACTTATGAGAAGAGATGCAGTACCTGATTTTATTTTCCTGTTATTGCCTCTCAGCCCTGTGCAGCGAGACATCTTCTCTCTATTTTTATGAAACTGCATTTTTTCAGCCCATGACTTTTTATTAAATTGCAGTTAATGATATATTTCTGAGGATTACATCACCCTGCAAGGAGCAGTTTGGCTTAGGCTGGGGATCAGTCTGCACATGGAGCATCTGTCACAGAACCATTCTGCTCAGATACTAGCAAAAAGATTGGAGGTCCCCCCATTTTGGGGCTTTTCTCCTTATGTACCTGTCTCAATCTATTAAACTCTCCTCAGCAGCACTGGGATTGTATTTGTTTCTCTAAATGGAGTAGCAGAACTCAGATATTTCTCACGAGTTGCTTTTTTTCCACTCCTGCAGCCTCTGTTGTTGAATGGTCTGATGCTGAATTTATTAATCTATGCTGTTGCTTGCTCAGGTGTAATCCCTTGTTCAGCCACATTTATTCATCCACTGAAGGATGTGCACATTGGTCCATCATGGCATATTAAAGGTTTGCCTCCTCCTGCCACAGCTGTCATCTCTTTGACCCCTCAGTAAACTAACAGTCTTCCACATAATTTTGCTTTCATTCAAGTGTAATGCCATTACTGCAGAGGCAGACAGAATGCAATTCTCTGAAGATCTTGTCTCATTCCCTTCTCTTCCAGGGAGGTTAATGTGCTCAGATGATCCCTGCATTTTCTTTTTTGCTCTCTTGCTGCAAGAAGAGCAAAAAAATAGAGTGCTCCTGGATAATCTGTTTGGACTGGCTCTTGGGGAATGGAGCAGACTGGGAACATGAACTCACCAGCTGGGTAGAAGCTCCTTTTACCACTTGTGTTTCAAATGCCTTCATTTGCTTCCTTAGCATTTTTTATTTCTACAACCTTTTACCAAAATGTTATACAGATGTTTTCCTGAAATGGAAATAACCGAGTCAAAACCTCTTTACCCAAAACAAGCTAAGCCAGGTTTAAATATTAATGACGTGTGGGAATCACTGAAGTCTGAAGTTGAAGCAGTGTTTTGCCCACAGCTATTTGTCATTTACAAGTGGTACCATTCCAGAAATTCCAGCCCAGCCACTCCCTCAGCCTGTGGGGAATCTGCAGTGTCAGCTGTGCAGCCTGTGGTCAGTGATGGCAGATTTTGGGAATGGGAGCCGGGGGAGGATGCTCAGAAACGAACCTGGGGACATCAATTGCAGCCCCAGCAGGAATCCTGTCCCTGAGTGCAGGTTCTCTGGATGAACTTACTGTCATTGTCACTGTCATCTGCTGACTTGGAATTGCATTGATTGCCTCTACTGTAGGCACTGCTATTTTACCCACTAATTAAGTTAAGAAATCAAACGAGCCAGTGATTTGTTGGGTGCAGGGGCTGGTTCTGCACTGCCACAGCTTCTCATCTGCTGCCTGAACTCTTGTGTGTGATCTGCCAGAGGCTTCCCTGGCTATCAAATGAGTGTGTGATATGATGCTTTTGATTTTTAATAATCTGATATTAACAGTGGTATTTTGCATTTCCTTATCTGTTGTTAACACTCCTTCGCATTCAGAGGTTTTGAACCTCTGATTTCTTACTACATGTCTTTCTGATTTTATTTCAGATTCTTTTCAGAAGAGTTTTTATGCTGCTTTGGTTAGCAAAATGTAGGATTTTTCTCTTTAGTATTTCATAACTTCAGCTGTTAATAACACATGCTGCTCTTACTTACTCTTTCATCTTTTTGTGTATCTCTTTTTTGCTTCCATTTAAAAGTAACTGTAGCATCTCTTTAAGCCAATTGCACCTCATCCATCCCTTATTTTTCTATTTTTCTCCTATCTTTCCTGATGGGAGATTCAGTGGAATTACTGTCTTATTTCTTCAAGAAGCTTTTTTGCCTCATAATAAATCCTTCTTTATTAAAAAAAAAAACAAAACCAACTTGTCTTATGATTGCAGGTCTGAGCTTTGTATCTAAACTTGTGGGACCTTAGCATCCTTCCAGGTTTGGTCTTTACTGACTCCATGGCAAGGGAAGGGTGCCACTGATCTGGCTCTGTAGAAGGTGACCAAGTAGGTCAAGGTACTGAATTCTTACCACAAATGCTTTGTGTAATGAATTTAATTCATTCCAAGTCATGCTTGCAAGGGTCTCCTGCTCTTCCTGCAGCAGATCCCAGTTCAGTCTGAGGCAGGCCAAATGCAGCTTTGTTATCTGTTCTTTGTTGAATTTTGTAACGATTATCGTCCCTGCCTTCATAAAGCAAAACATGGGATTTGTTATCTGCGTGGGGATTACACTGATTGGGTTTTAAACGTGTCACTATTACATCTGGGTCAGAGCAATGATTAATATTGAAGGAGAGGTTTTGTAACCAGGCTGGAGCCTCCAGCACATGTCCTGAAAAGGCTGCTGTGATTTTAGGGAGGCTGTGAGGGGCAGCAGTGGATGTGTGGCACAGCAGTGTTGGAGTCAGGAAGTCAGGAGTTTCTCTGAATCTTTCAGAGACAGATCAGAATACAGAGATTGAATTAAAACCTTTGAATGGAATGAGTAAGTAAGTAGAATGAGTTTTAAGTGCTTTTAATAAGTAAAAGGTCTTAGATGCCTGAGAAGTAGTACATGTTCTAGTGAAGGTTGAAGAAAAAAATCCTAGATACTAGGGGTTCCTTGGAGGCTCCAAAAACCTAGCTTCAGACATAATAGAGTTATAGTTAAAAATATTGCTTACATTTTTCAGTTAGAACAAGATAGACCATGTGTGTAGTTTATACGTAGCATGGCATGCTAAGAAACTAGAATTCTAATAGGTTAAGCAGTAGTGATCTTAGTTTGCATCTTAGCTTGGTAAAAAAACCAATATTATATATTTTTTCTATAAAAGAACATGCATTAGGAAAAGCTAGGGCTCTATGCCATTGCTTTTAATGCCATTGCTTTATGCCAGTGCTTTATGCCATTGCTTTTGCCACTTGCTTTTATGCCATGTGTTTTTGCCATTGCTTTGCTTTGTTTCTGCCTTTGAAACTGATGTGCCTCTGTAATAAATAACTTTACAATAACTATTAACTTGCTTAGCTTTTTCAAAAAAAATAACCCAACAGTTGGGTGCCTAGAGCACCTGGAGGTCCAAAACCTCACACTGGAGCTGCTCTCAAATCCCTTCACCCCACACCAAGGAGCCTTTGCTGCCTGCTGGGAACTGCTGGTGGCAAGTACAAATGTGAGAAATTGTTTACACAGCTACAGATCAGCAGAACAGCAACCACAGGTCCAGCTCTGTCAGCTGGGGAAAATCCAAGTGGCCACTGCTCCTCTGGTTGTCCCAAATATCCCACCAGGATATTTGCTGCAGCTCACCCTGGGTAAAGAATATCTTCACACCTTCCACCGAGCACTCAGGCTCTTGAAAACTAATTAAACACACTCAGCAGCACTGAAGAGGTTTCCAGGTAAGGCAGGAAAGTGGCTCTGGTGTGAGCCACCAGCCCTCGGTGCTGAAATCTCACTGCTGGGGCTTCTGCTTTGTTCCTCTGCCAATATTTGTGGTCTTAGACAACCTTAATTCTGGTATTTTCTGCCTCCAAATAATTGAGTTTGCAGCCTCAGTGTGTTCTTTTAATTTTATTAGGGACTAGGGAGTAATAAGTTTGTGCAGTACTGAATAGGTTATGCAGTGGTTTTCTGCTTTTCATTAAATAATTAATTAACAGCTCGTGCTTGTGCACAGGTTGGGGATGTGACTTCATTGGGAAACTTCATCATTTGGCTTTCATCTTCAGCACTGGAGAAATGATTCTGCCTCATGGACTCCTCCATGGTCTGCCTCCTAGAGATAAAGTTCTAATTTTCATTTTTGCATTTTTATGTGAACCTGGCAAATTATTATTGTTTTAAACATCTCCTCTGTCCACATCACAGTAACATGGAGTTTCTCTCAATTTTTCTGCTTTATCTGCCACAGAAAATACCAGTTTTGCTTGTCAGCTGCAAATGACATCAGGGTAAGAAATGCCTTTCCCTGCATTCCTGTTCCATGAATTACTGTAAGGAAATAACTCCACACCTGCTTTTGCCACTTTTTGCTACTGTGAAGGAGGTGAACAAAATCTCTTCTGGCTTGCTTTGATGTGCTCCTGAACATCCATTAAGCTCCAGCCTCAGTGTTGCTGTATGGTGCTGGGACAGAAATAGATCATTTTTCTTATCTGTGCTGTCCTTCTGAGCCTGTTAATGTAGTCTAATCCCAGCAAGTAACCCCACAGATTTACAGTCACAAATGTTTGCAGCAATTTTCCAGAACCTGTTTTATGCTGTGGTGACATCTTGGTGCTCCTCAGATCCTGCTGGGCTCGGAGTGGAGCACATCATATCCCTGATTCAGAACTGGTAGGTTTGAACTTCACAGGAGCAATTAATGTCAGTCCCAAATGCTGCATTCAGGATGCTGAGTCTGAGGTACTTTAATTGTCAAATGGGAAAATTCGCCCACCTCTTCCTTCAAGTTGTGATGTGAACAGTTAATACACTGAAATAACTGTTCTTCCTCTGCATGAGCCAGGCAAATGTGCCCTGAAAATTACTTTTATTTCTGCCTCTTTTTCATCTTCAGTAATAGAATTAAGTTTTAATTTCTCCTAAATTCCTCTGTAAATATTATTTTTGTTACAGCATGAATCTATCCTTGCACCTTATCCTCTCTACAACTCACTTCAAGTGGGTTATTGAATTCAGTTATGTAGAAATAGTCACCTTCTCCAGGTTCCCTTCCACTTCTTTTATTAAAGAGTTGAGGCATAACATACCTGAGCTTGAGAACCAGTAAACTGGAGAATTATTAAAATAAATATGAAAAATTGAAGTCCATTAGTGTTTAACATGTCCAGTTAAAAATCCTGAATAGCAGCTGGAACTGGAAATAAACCAAACTGATTTTGGAACAGAAAATGGCGTGGGTGATTCTGGCAGGGTAAGTAAGAATGGGTTAAGGTTGGAGCTCTTATCCTTGGCACATTATTTCACTATTGGAGGTCATGGATGGGGAGATAATTTATTTCATTGCACATGGAACAAAATATTTCATATTATTTTGCTCAGCCCAGGTAAGGCCACCCATCTGGATGAGAGCACAACTCTTTGGAAGGCTGTGAACATGGGATTTCTGTGCTGAGTCACAAGTTGGGGGTTTGGAGGTGTGGAGAGCAGATGGGGTGAGACATCTGTGGGCAGGACACTTCTGCATCTGCTGTGTCTGCTCTGTGTCACTGTCACACCTCTGCTGGGACCTGGGCCAGGTGCTGCACACCTGAGAGGTGAGGACATGGCAGATCCTGGTCACCCAGAACCCGGGAATCCTTCCTGGTGGTGAAATATTTTGTAATAAATGGGGCAGAATCTGTCCCATTTTTCTGTGGAAAGGTGGCATTTCTGAAAGCATAAAAGGACAAGTCAGTGGCAGGGAAAAAAAAAATCCCACTGTCATCAGCATGTTCCCAGTGCTTTAAAACTGAGCTGTTGTAGGATGGTTTTCATTGATTTATTTATTGAGGAAAGGCTTTTTGGGAACACTGCTGCATATTTAATAAATAAACAAACCTTCACATAATTAGAGCTAGATCTGGCAGGGCTTGAGCCATCTGTTTAACTATTGAAATGTGAATAGCCTGGTGTTCTTCAGCACTGAACCTGCTTTGTGGTTATGAGGGCTGGTGCTTAGTAGCCTGTCAGGATATTCTTAGGGCTTGTTTTGGGAAAGTGTTAGAGGGGGAAAAAAAAAAAAATCTGTGTTGCATCTGAGAAGTCGACTGTAGGATAATTTCCTTGAGCAAACATCCTTCCCTCCTGAGATACTTCTCAAATTGCTTGAATTGCTTTGTTCAGTGCTGTGTTTGCCTGGAGTTGAGTGGTAATGCCCAGATAATAAGAATTTGTGAAAGGCATATTTTTGGAAATACCTATTGGAGAACATTTTCCTTTCAAAACATGCATTTCCCTAGTAACGCTGTTAGGATTTGGTTTGGTTTTTTTCCAGTTCTTTCAGTGCATTTTTGCCAGTGCAAAGCATGTTTTAAAAAAAAAAACACTCCCTGCTTATCGGATGTTGACTCAACTTTTATGCTATTAATATTCTTTTACTGCCTTTTTTTTTTTTAATCTCTGCTGTCTCTGGTCCCTTTCTTCATTCCTCAGAGCCCACAAATCACCTCATCCATTTCTGTCCATTTCCCCCCTCATTATTGCAAACTCTTCTACCTCTTCCCATGCTGGCATCTCCTGCTCACCACACTGATGCATCTGTTCCAATTTATTCTTTTAGCTTTTCCTAATATTTTTTTGTGTTTATATAACACAGACTTTTGAATTATTCTCATTTAATTGGTGTAAGAGCAATTAATTTTCTCCTGTTTCATATTTTCCTGCACCTCAAGTTGATGGAAGGGAAGGGGAAGAGTTTCAGAGATTTTCAGGTGTTTTTGGTGCTGTTGGCTGGTTGTTCACTCCAGCAGCCTGTTCATGCCAGCAGGACTCACCTGTGAGATATTCAGCATTTCCTGGGATGGAAACAACCTGCAGGCTCTGTTCTGCACTGAGCTTTGCTGCATTTTATTGGCAATATTTTTATGGGTGCACCAACACTCAGATGGGCTCTGCTGGTGGGACTTCTGTGAGCAGAGATGGGGGAAATATTTCAAACTCTCAAGTTGTCTTGAGTGGAATTTTGGGTGTAAAATGAGCCTTGAAGGATGGGAGGTTGTTTTTTTTTGTTTGCCCTGTCATGGAGCTTTCAGGGCATAAAATGCAAGTTCAGCCACGTGCCACAGCAGAAAGGGATTTTGGGGAGGTTGGTGTGGAATTCTGTGATTTCCCTGCAGCACCAGCAGCCTCTGGATCTCTCCTCGAGTGACAAATCACCCCCACCCTGCCTGCTTTGAGTGATTTCACTCCTGCACTGTTCATATTTTTGTTCCTCTCTCTGTGCCCAGCAGAAATGGATTACTGAGATAATTTTTGGTCTCATCCCTCGCTCCTACCTCAGTGTGATTTTCCAGGCTCTGGGAAGGCAGCAGCAGGATTTTCACTGGCTCACCTGCAGCCCTGGTGTGTGGTTTTTTGGGGGGTTAACAGGCAGTTTATCCCAAATATCCTGGTGGAAATTATTTATGCAAAGTGTACGTTGAGTTTTGGGTACCTGTCTGAAGAAATACAAAATTCATGACCACAGCAATGCCTTGGTGTAGCAAATTTTGGGGTGTAGGGTGGTGGGGGGAAGGTTTGTTCATGCACACAGGTGAGTTAGGGGGTGGTGGTGAAGGTTGTTTGTAGTTTTTTTCTTTTTAAAGAAACAAATTGGTGTTACTCTGTTTTCTCCAGCAGTTCTCATTACCAACATAGCTATTACAACATGCTGAGGCTGTTATTTGCCCTCAAGAGCTGAGAGAGTGGAATTTCCCATTTTTTTAATAATGTGGCTTTTAGCAGGGCGAGTGGGCTGTGAATTAGTGCTTCATTATGGGCTGACATCAAACAGAGTCCCCACTGCAGAATTACCCACTCAAGAAAACAGCTTAGATTTGGTTGCCTGACTCATTTAGGCACTTGAACATCCTACCAACGCAGAATTACACCTAAAGTATATTTAACAAGTTCTGCTCCTTTGAATAACAGTGGGCCTGATGCAGCAATACAATAAATATTTTCATGGCTATTAAGGGACAATTACATTTTTAGAGCTTGAATCCTTGTTCTGCAGTTTTCAGAACATGGTAGAATTGCTAATAAACAAACATGTGTTGACAATAAAGATTGAGACAAGCGTGATGAGATGCTTGGGTGTTGCTGGACTTGGAGTTGGAAATCTGAATTAAAAAAAAAAAAGGTGGAAAACTGAATCCTGCTCTCAGTGAATGTGTTCTGTATATTACTTAAAAAATAAATAGGATTTGGTGTAAGTTCTAGCAGTGCCTGCAAATCTTACAAAGTTCCTGTGTACAGAATTGGTGTCTGGGGGTGAAATATCACACAGGTTTCTTGACAAAATACAACATAACTCAGCATTGCCACAAGGCAGCAGCTGTGTGTGTGGAGCAGCTTTGTCATCAGAAACACTGAATTTTTCATAGCATGGTGTTCTGTGTCTTTTCAAAGCATGGCTGTGGAGTTTGATGTGATCTTGCCCCATCCCTTCTTGATGACACGAGATCACAAAACAGGAACATCTGGGAGGTGCTCGCAGTGAATTTGGTCTGTGGGCTCTGCAGATGAGTTCTGATTTACTCTTTTATAAAAATGTCCCTGTTTTCAGTCTCATTTACCTTACAGAGATGCTCCAGGTCATGTTTTCCCCTCAAGAATCCACAAATCCATGTCTTTAAATTGTCCTGAGCATCACAGGAGTGTTCAAGTGCAGCTGTTACAGGTTTGATACTCACATTACTGTCACTCCACATTTTGGAATCTTTCTCAACAACTTTGTCTCAATGCTTGACACTGAAAACTTGGCTTATTCAACAAAAGGAGAGAACCCAGTGGAATCTGCAGTTTTCAAATCCTTTTTGTATGGGCAGGAACTCATTTTGTTGTTCACTCTTTGGACAAAATCAAAGACTTTTCAGCAAAGCTGAATTATGGTTTTTTTCTCTGTTTTATGGCAATGGTGTGTGCGTTTCAGTTGATACAACTTTATGGACTTGGTACTAAAGCAATGAGGCAAATACATGTACTAGCAGGAGAAAGGAGAAGAAAATGCTGTTTCAGGAGTCAGAAAGCCTCAGTTGCTAATTTTAAACTTCCTTCTATATGGCAAACTATAAACAGGCAATAAAAGCATTTAATTTGCAGATTACAGTTCTGGCTGGTTTTTTTGTTGGATGTTTTTTCCCTTATAGTCAGGATTTTTGTAACATTTTTACCAAAATATTTTCAGTGGCACCATTAGAGCCTTTGCCTAGGAGGGTTAAGTAATTAAATTGATAATTTTTTCCATGAATAGTTGCATTCCAGATGAAAGGAGATTAGAAGCAAGGTGTAATAAATTCAAGGAAGAAGTGAAAAGATTAAGGCAAGAGAAACTAATGGAAGCTCTTCAGTTTGGTGACCAGGTTGAGAGAGTTTTAAAAATCTGCTGATGAATAAACCAGCCCTTAGTCCAGCAGATAAAATGCAGAAATACTTGATGTGTTTCTGGCCTTTTCTTTCAGTGAACAATGAGATATTGTCATCCCATGGCCGCTGAAAAGAGAGTCCTGTTCTGACTCACCTCTCCTCAAAACCATCTTCTGTCCTGATCGCTGTTCTTTGTTTGCAGTTACATTTTATCTACTGAGACATTTCAGTAGGATAGGAGTCTCTGATTTCAGGGATACAGCTCAATTTATAAAAATAAACAAGCTTTGCCATTATTAGTCCACCTTTTAAGGTATTTTATTTACCCTGAGGACTTCATGTCCCTTCCCAATGAGTTCATATAATAATAAGTTTTGTTAGGAGATACAGCTCTCCTCCCTGGTGTTACTGTGCTTGGGATAGCAGCTTTATTAAAAAATCAAACAAAAACCTAACAAAGGAGCTCAAGGCTAAACAATCACTCTTGATATACTTCCAAACATGGATTTGACCTTCAGTCCTCTGAATCTGCTGCAGAAACACCTGAAAATCAGAGCAGCATCATGTTGAGCAGAGCCAGTGCTCTGCAAGGTCAGAGACTGGGGCCTCGCTGTGTAATGCTGATAAAGAGCCCTGCTCCTGTTCTGCATGCTGGTTTCTCACTGTGCTCACAGCCATGCCCCACAAGAGAATGCAGAAGTTTGCAGAGAAATGAAGTGATGCTATTCTGGCAGCTGGGAGGTGAGTCTGGTGGGTGAGCTGCTCTGGAAAGTGGGATGGGGGTGGGAAATGATTCTTTTTTTGTAGCATGGCTCATATTCTCTACTTTTGAATGGGTTCTTGTTTCCCCAAAACTGATTTTCTGTGGCAACAGTCTTTACCTGCCATGAGTGATTAATTCCAATTTTTGCATTGCAGCAGCTCAAAGTGCAGAGCTGTGGTGGGTCCTGTGTGGGTCCCTCTGGGATGATTGCCTTCCCAGTCCTCCAGCATGTTCCACATCCCTTCCCAGTGCTCCCAGCCCAATCCCATCCTGCCCCTGTGATTTGTTGGACAACACAAAGACAAGGAAGTTGTAATAAATGAACACATGGGCTTAAAAACCCATTTCAGTTATGGAAATGGTATTATTTAAGATTTATGACTTGTGATGGTTGTGATGTAAGAGGGCAAAATGTGGTCTAAATTAATTTTTTATGTAAAATACTAATTCTTTTGGTGTGATTCATCCTGTTACAGAGCAGTGTGTGTTCTCTGAAGTGCTGTCAGCTCCTGGTTTCCCTTCCATGGCTCTGGGGAATGGTGTTGGGGCAGATGATGAATGTATAATGTTATGGGGGAAAGAGCAAGATGCATGAAAAGCCTGAAACAATAATTTAAGGCTCTTCTGTGTTGATCCCTGGGTGAAATCAGTCTGGCTGGGGTTGTGTGTGACGTCTCCATCATGTCCAGCAAAAGGACCTGAGTTTATTCTGAGGATACCTGTGTGGAAATTCACTTGGGAAGTTGGAAGCAGCCCCTCCGAGAAACATTCCTGTGAACTTTATGGGCACTAACAAAGGATTGTACAGCACTTACTGCAGCATTTTTTAAAGGAAGTATTGAAATTCTAATTGCTCTTATTCACTGTTCTCACTGTAACAGCTGTTGCTTTGCAGAATAAAAAACACTATATTTTGGGGAAATAGCTACTGTTGGTCAATTCACTGCTCCTATTATGCTTGGTTATAAAGACAACCTTATTTAAAGACTGTGTTAGTTTAGTATCCTATACAACATTATAAACATTTATTTTTTTTTTAATTGTCTTTTTTTCTGTCATGGAAAAATACATGGTTTATTTATGGAAAAGCCTTTGTCAGTATAGGACTTTAACTTGCTTTGTATTACATGTTGTCTTTAGCTTAGTTTAAGGATATAATGAGGCCCAACTTTCTTGAGTCTTGGCTCACCAGGTAGAGGGAAAGCCAATATAAATTTATGATAAAATATTTAAATTTATGAAAACTGAAGCATTGCTTCCCCCCAAGAAGTGCTGGATAATGCCGTGTGTGATTTTTGGGGTGTCCTGTGCAAGGCCAGGAGATGGACTCAATAATCCTTGTGGATCCCTTCCACTCAGGGTGTCCTGTGATCCTTACACAGCCCAAAATAATCCCAGAGACCCAAGAGCACAGTCAGCACACCGAGGTGCAAAGCTCTGCCTTAGTGATGCTCCAGGGATTCTCCTGCAGGAATGTGCTCCAGGAAGTTCCTTTCTCTTGGGAAAGATCCATATCTGTTTTCTAAATAGCTGTTATTAATGTTATTTTACATTGGACATGAACTCAGTGGGATCTCAATGCTGTGTTCATCATAGCCTTTATTTCCAAAGCAACAGTGGCCTGTTTTTAAGTTATTGGCTCCATTTTGGTTATCAAAGTCAGGATAGCAGAAGCCAGGCATAAGAACAGAATTAGCCAGAGGATCTGCTCAATTATCTCACTGCAGAATTAGTTCCCTTCATCCCTAATTCTGTCACCCTCTTCTGCACTGAACGTGTGAATAGCTGCACACGGGAGATGGGAGGTCAGGATTTCAGAGCCTGCTGGCTTTCTCCTGTCTCTTGGTGCCTGCTGGCATCCTGCAGCCTCGTGTTTGTGGTTCCTGCTGTCTGACACCTTGTGTTCCCCTGGCAGATGTGGAGAGCTCCAGGACGAAGATGAGGAGCGCGGTGTCGGTGCGGGAGGGCCAGGGAGTCGTGCTGCTCTGTGGGACCCCCCCCCGGGCTGGAGGTAAGGGCACCTGGGACACCTGGGACACCTGGGATACCTGGGACACCTGGGCTGGGCAGCAGCCCTGGAAATGCTGAAAGTCAGAATGACAACAAAACCTGCATTCTGAAGTAAATACAGGGAGAAAGGCAAAAACAAAGGAGGGAGGTGTTTAAGAGGATTTACTTCTGTCTTGAAATGCCTTTCTGGTTCCTTGTAATTTCTGTGCACTTAATGTGTCTGATTTTTATGGGATTTCCTGTAATTAATGGAGTATCTTCTGGAGTTACATTCTGCCCAATTTCACAATTGCTGAGCCTCGATGAATCCAGTTTTCCCTGTGAGCAGGGAATTGCAGAGATGCCTGTCTTTGGCAGTGCTGGGTCTGCCTGTGTTCTTGCAATCCAGACATTCTGTGGTGGGATGGGATGGTGCTGTGTAATTTAAACCACTGCTGCGCTGAGGGGCTGAGAAAAGTGGATATATGGATTCTTGGAGGACCAAAAGTTGCAAATACATTTCATCCCTCATTCTGCATCTTCAGTCTTTGACTAATTGCTATTGAGCCTCAAGTAATATCTGAAAGGAACTGGTTTTATTGTTTTTAATTGATACGGTGTCATTATTGAAGGCCTGCGATGTTAAACATTAGATTTGATTGCAAAGACAAGGTAATAGAAGCTAGACATTATATTCAATAATATAGGCGTTGTGGCCTCATAAATTTGGCAGAGTCCAAGCAGACACAGCCATAAAGTGGCAATTTTACAACTGTCTGAGCTTGCAGAATTCTTTCCCCTCTAAACTGATACATACTCTTAAATCATCTTTATGGCCTTACAACAGCTTTGTCTTTCAGCAGCTGAGAAAACGGGTCATTCTCCCAGCTATCTGTTAGAATTAGAATGATGAAATTTTCCTTCTAGGTGCAGTCCAAAGTCTGGGTTGCCCCAGCTGTTCCTGCAGCTGTGTCCTGTGTGTGGGTTTACACCCAGAGGTGATGGCCAAGCTGAGGCAACGCTGCTGGCAAGGTTTGGGTTTGAGGTGTGGAGCAGGAGGTGATGCCAGACGTGCTCCTGGTGCTGAGAGCAGTGGTTGGAAGAGGTGACAATTCCTCTTGCAGTCAGCAGATGGGAGATGATTGACACCCCCACACTAATTGTAGTATTCATGAAAAAACAGAGCTGAGCTCTCCCAGAGTTACCAGATGGGACTGAGAACTGGTACCAGAATTATTTCAGGTCCTTGAATCTGTCTGTGAGTTGGAGGATTAACTGGAGGTTTTCTGGAGACATGGAACAAGGTGGAAAAAATCCTCCTCCTTTCTTCACTGAAATAAAGGTGGCATTAAACACTCAGTGCCTCTGACAGGGTGGGATGCAGGGCAGGAAGTCTGGGATAAAACATCCAGCCAGGAAGCAGAAGTGGTTTGTTAGGAAGGAAGAGCAGGGATGCTTTAGGACCAGCTGACCTGGCCTGAGGGATGTTCAGCCCTTTCCAGGTCAGTGATCTGACTTTTTTTTATTTTTATTTTACTTTGAGTCTGTATTTATTGCTCTGAGCTATCAAAGAATTCCAGACCATACTAATTCTAAAAGCCTTCTCCACCAGCTTGTTTCCTCTCCCTCTGTAGCCCCCAAAATACTCTGCTTTTGTTTTCTGGCGTGTTGTGCAGTTTCTAAGATCTTGCTAACTTAATTGCACTTATTTCTTGCATTCTCTGTAAAGGGTTTGCAAGAAGAGACTTGATTAAATAGTGATTATTTCTCCATGTACAACATCCCAGTTACAATAGAAACCAGTGTTCATCCTCAGCTCATAGTATGGGAAAAGAAAATTGCTTTCCTTCTACAATTTATCACGTTTTTTTCCTTGCTTATCTTAGGCACAGATATTTACATAAGTCATGTGAATGTCCCTTTTCAACTGGGAATAAATTATTCCTGCAGTTAGCAGTGCTTTTGTCCCTTTGAGTGTGCAGTTCCAGCTCCACTGGGGTGTGGATATCCAGCATTAAACCAACAATGAAATTCCATTTACGAATCACAGACCACATCAATACTTTCTTTAGAGCTACAACATTTCCTCTTTCTGGAAATGAAATAAAACTCCTTTTTTTAGCAGCCTTGTTTGGGATTTACTGAGTGGAGGATTTGGTAAATGTCTGGCTTTGAGTGTGAAGACCTTTCCCACCCAAAATATTTTCCTGATCCAGGCTGGTTTTATGTTAAATACTCTAAGTTGTATCATAATTGAGCAGTGATGTTTGGATAATTAAGATGGTCATCTGTCATTGTTCTGCATGGTCATACTTCTGGATCTTAGAATTCTGTTGCAGGGAACCTTTTAAAATACCCCTTTTTTGCCACCAAAAATCAGTAAATCATCTCACCCATATTCTCAAAAGGTAAAATAACATCAAAAATGGATTTGTGTAGCTCTCCTGTTGCTTTTCCAGTTGTTACAACCTTTAAATTGCACTGGAATCCGTACAGCTATTTTGACTTTTTACTGTGTTACTGTTCTGACTTTAATGATTTTAAGGGGCTGTCGATCCAACAAACATCTCAATATCCCAAACTTAATGTTGGACACAATTAATGTGCAGCTGGTTAAAAAACATTCATGTGATGCTAATTTTTGCCCATTCTGCCAAGAATGGGAAAAGCTAGACATATGGAGATCTAAAAATGATTTTTCTCTGCTATTGATTCTGTTCCAAAATTGGTATCTAACGAGTGACAAAGCCCTCAGTAAAGCAAATCTGAGTTCCTGTAGGGTTTTACCTCCTGTTACTACTGTACTGAATTGTGATTATTGTGTAGCTTGTCTTCAGCTGTTATTGCTGTTCCTATATACTCTGATTTATATTTGTTTAGTGCAGTCAGTTTTCCTCATCTGACATTGATTTTGGATTTATGAGGTATTTCTGCTCTTCGAGAGAGGAGGAGGCAATGAGGCATAGTCCTTTTGTGTTGTCTGGGGTGGTTTAAAGCTGCTTTATACACAGAGAAAAAGATGATTTTTAATGGTAGAAGTTAAGATTTGCTTGATGGTTATTTGAACATCCCAACAAATTTTAGTTTGCCTGGAAAAACTCGACATTAGTTTTACAATGGTGTACTTCCTGCTGCATTGTTCCCATGGGGAATGGGACCATAACCCAGGAGAACTTAAATAAATAACAAGAATTTTGTGGAGCTGATGAGCTGTTGCTTGGAAATTGCAAGGAAATTCTGATTTATTCCTAATCAGCCTTGTGTGCTCTGTGTTCCCATTTCCTGCAGTATGGCAGGGATGTTCCTACATGGATAAAGCAGCAAGGATTTGTCCTCCCTCTTCATAGAACTCCCTGAGAAATGTGGGTTTAATCCATAAATGAGGCTGGATTTGAAGGGCAGGGATCAATTCAGCTCACAGCATGTTGTGTCAGAGTTGTGACATGCTGATAGGAAATAATATTAGATCATGGAAAAATAGATCCCAATTTATTGCTCAGTGTTTGCTATGACAAATCCTTCACTGAATAATGGCATGTCTGTTCCAAGTGAGTGTTTAGACTTGCAGATTTCTGCTCGTGTCTCTCTTGTATTGCCATTTGGAGACCTGCAAGTTCCAGCAGGGCTCTGCTTCATGGACAGCATGGCATGGGAAGAGTCTCAGATGCCAGAAATATTTGGATGCTCTGATTGCTTCTCTTCTGCAGCTCTTGAATAGCAACGTGCTGTTTTTCAGGGAGCTATAAGTTGAATTAATTTTACGTATTTGGATTTGGAAACATTCTGTACCATTAAAGGAAAGCAAAGTTAAGTAGGTACAACTCCAGAATATTATTTATTTCCTGCTGCACATCAGTGTTTTGTGGAAAGGCTTGGAAGATCTGATTCCTTAAAGATCTGCTTCCACCCCTGCCATGGCAGGGACACCTCCCACTGTCCCAGGTGCTCCAAACCCCAATGTCCAACCTGGCCTGGGACACTGCCAGGGATCCAGGGGCAGCCACAGCTGTGCCAGGGCCTCAGAACCCTCCCAGGGAAGGATTTCTCCCTAATATCCCATCCAAACTCCCCTTTCACCTCCTGGTTTTGCACATTTGCTTTCACTGCAGTCTGTGGATGACACACGTCTGGGCACCAGCAATAAATCACACTCGCAGAGCTTCTTGCACAAAAATGTATTTTAAGGAGAGTGCTACCTTGAATATTGTAAGAGCATTCTCCTTAAAAACAGCTCCATAGTGTTCCTGTGCTCATTCAATCTGCCAAGGAGAAATGGCATTTTTATTTAAAAACATATTTTTCAATAGTCCTGCTGGTGTCGTCATCATCATCTGCACGAATTTCAGCTGACAGTTTGGAATCAAATGGTACCTGAGAGACACCTCTCTTTGTCCATGTGAAGGGAAATAATACATGTGCTCAGCTGGATCTTCCAGTGATTTCTACCTGTCAGGGCATTATTTTCACCACCAGGACCAAACCAATGCTGCAGAGACACTCTGCTCTGCACTTTGTCAAATGCAGTCTTCCTGAAGCACATTTTTTTTTTGTTAAACCTGTGTTTATGTGGCTGAGGTAATCCAGGCTGAAATTAATATATCTTATTTATATATTTGTGCACCATCTTCAGTTGCTTTATAGTGCCTGTTTTTAAGCTGACACAGAGGTGGATAAGTGACCTAAGAAGCTTTTAGCAGTTTCATACCCCAAAATATTACAGAAAACTCTTTAACCCCCATTCCATTGTGGGGTATCTCTTGGAAGAATGGGGTGGATGGAAAGAAAAAGGGAGAAGTAGATTAGGAAGAACCAAAATTCAGGTTGAACTTTCTCATTTACCCAGTCCCAGGTATCTGAGTTATGCCTTAGGGAAAAGAGGAGAAAACTTGGAGACCATAAATGCATTTTTGGCTCTCCACCAAGTTTATTTTTATCCCTAAATTGTGGCTGTGGGGTATTTCTCCTCCAGCTCTTTATTTTCTTCTCTACTAAAATATTTGGATTTTTCTTTGGAAACAGGGTAATTGATTAAGGAGGAGGGAGGTGGCTGCAGTCCCAGCTGATCCCAGCACTCAGAACAAGAGTGCTGAAAGGAATTTTTGTTTTTCACAAGGGTTTTATCAAGTACCTTCTCCTAAAAGACTGCAAGAGTACCAAATGAAAGTGTCACTAATTACTGCTTCCACATATAAATATTGGTGCTTTACTTTGAAAACTGACTCCTGGGTATTTCCATTAGTTTTCCTTGGTTTATGTCCCTAATATTTAACATTCACAAGAAATCAGATTTATTTTAGTTCAGCAATAAACTAAACTATCGCCTTTTTTATCCTCAAAATTATTATAGGCAGGAAGCAATTTAAAATCCTTCCAGCTATTGAAAAAGCACAACAGAGTTCTGGAAATGCTCTCAGCAATTAAATGTAAAGTTGTAGGGAGGTGATTAAAAGAACAATTTGTCACTTGAAATGGATATGGCTAATGGGGATGTATTTACATATTGCTTCCTAAAGCACTTTCTTACTTTCCTGCCTGCTTCCAGAGTGGGAGCAGCGTGCTCAGAGCCAGGAATCTTGGAATGACACAGCCAGTCTGGAGCAATTAGTGCAGAAATGTGATGGAGAGGAACCAATCCATCCCTTGCACAGCTCCAGGGGAGGTGGGATGGGGATTTCGATTCAGCACTGGGACCCAAGGGCAGCAGAGCTGTTCTGTCAGGCTCTCATTAACATCTGGGCTTCCTTGGCAGCACCGAGGGATGTTGGACCTGCCAGGAGGAGACTTGGGGATGAAAAGCTGCTCCTGGCTGATGGTCCTCATGTGCTGAGCCCTTCTCCAGGGAATGTGCTCTTTGCACTTGGACTTGCAGGAGGGGTTTGGTGTTAATAAAGAAATCAGCTGCCACTCTGCAACATCTGTGAGCCAAGGATGGGCTTGGAAATGTTGGTGCTTTAATTACAGTGGTGAGCATTGCTGCTTTGAATGATTTAGGAAAGCTCCAGGAATTATTAAGTGTCGGGAACAAGGGACCTTTAGTGGCTCTTTGACATTCCTGTGTGACAGATCATTGTGTGCATTTCCTCTTGGCCAGTTCTCTGGCTGTGGGGACAGCAGAAAAAAATACGGTTTAGTCTTTTTGAAGAATTGCATCTGTTTTTGCTTCAAAATAAAGCTCATTCCAAAATCATAAAACACAAGTGGATTCTTACCCTGTTTCATTTAAAAATGAAAATCAGGTTTTGTCCTGAAGTAGGAGCCTTGCAACTTCAGCTGAAACATTTCAATATTCTCATTAAATGAGTAGATTGGAATTTCAAGATACTGTGTGTGTGTGTCTCACTGCTCTCATTGTTCTGGGCTGTTCCCTACACAGAAGTTGCATGCCTGATGACCTGCACAGCAGGCTGAAAATTGATCTGCTATATTTTAGCTATAAAATAATTCTCCTTTTATGCCAAAACAATTAATGTTTTACATTAGTTTCAAATCAGAGCATTGCCATTATACTCTGGAATAAAATTAATTTCTGGGGATTCTTCACTTTTTGTAGCTGGGCTTGCATTCCCATCACGCACTTTGCATTTTGTATAAACAAAATTTCAGCCAAAAGAGTTCTTCTGCAGAGTTCAGGTCAAATTTCAGTGGTTGGGAGAACATTGCACCTATGTAAGCAGACCTCACTACCTCACATCACTCCTGGAGGCTACAATTCAAGCCCTGCTATAGAGGTTTTGTAATTGTCATTATTTTTATATGGAAAACATGAACAAAAAGTAAATACCAGCCCAGTTTGTTCTCTGAAGTGTGACTGGAGCTAAAGACATTTTCATTATCAGTGATAGAACTGCTTGAATGCCAACAGCCCAGGATCCCAAATGGAAATTCAGTCTGAGCTTTGGTTTGGTTTGGTTTTCCCAGCTGGCCATACCTAGCACAGTTTTTAATTTCTGGGCATTGAATGTGTACAAGAATATACCCTAAACCCTTGAAATTATGTACAGTTTATCTCAAATAATGCTCCAAACTGCTTTTTCATTGCCAAAATGCTGCCATTTCTGCCAGTGGCACCTCGTGACATTTTAAGCTCCAGTTTACACATATGTTATGGGAGCACATAAACACCTTGTCCTACGCCTCCAGAGCAGAAGATTTTTATTTGGAAAGCAACCTTTAACGTTTGCCAGAAGAAAGGAGGGAGATGTTGCTTGTTTTATGGCACAAAGTGCCACCAAGAGCAGCTGGTGCTGGGGCCTGCCAAGGGGAGGATGCTCAAGGTGGTGAACTAAGTGCAGGAAAATGAACCCAAGGAAAAAAAAAAGTATTAAGGAGAAGTTTGAAGGTAATTTATGTAAAATAAAATAAATTATACCCCTGGGAGCACTCACATTCCAATAACCCCACAGCAGTGTGTAATCCAAGGATTTGCCTGCAGGGACATTTGCACCCCAGAGCATCCTCTGGGATCTTAATGCACTTTTACCTCATTAATTAATTTCCTGCTTTTAGGTGCTTTGTTTGCACTTCCCCAGAGGTCCCTGTGCAGACAGCCAGAGCTGCAGCAGTGCTGGTGAATGGACATTTTTGGGGGTGATTGTCCCACAAAACCCAACCTGAATGCTCAGTGGGAGCTCCCTCCCTGCTGAGTCCTCATCCCCAAACTTCGCTCCCTTTTCTGCCATTTCATCACACTCTGAGCTGAAATTGGGCCAAATGATGAACTAATTGGTTTTTGCCTTAATTAGGGACTCTGTTATTATCCTCTCAAAATCAGTGCTACTTTTCCATTATTTTTAACCTAAGACAGATCATTCAAAATGGCTGTTTGCTGCAAATTTCCATGGTTTTAATTGCAGTTTCTGACATTGCTAAATTCTGTCTGATTACTTTGTTGGAAACAGTTTTCCAGGTGCCATCCTGTGGGATAGGTAGAGAGCCTTTTGGAGGCAAAATTCCAGGGTATTTTAGCTTCTCCTTGTGTTTATTACATAATAATAATATTTTACAATATTCTACAGAATATTGTAAAATCAGAACTGGAGAAGTGCATTAAATAATTGGGACTTGGGTATCAATGACTGACATGAAACTTCTTTATGTGTTAGTGGTTGGTTTTTTTCTGTTTGTTTGGGTTGTTTTTTTTATTTTTTGGGGTTTTTTTTAACCTTGAAGTATTGTTCAGTCCATACTCCCCAAAATCAAGAATTTTTATTTCCTAAAAGTTTTTTTTTTTTTTGGAAACACCCACTTGGCTAATTCAAATCCAGTCAGTTTGGAATATTATAATTTGTTTCAGGAGAATATTGTTCACATCCCTTACTTGTGGCTGTTTTAGAATTCTCATTTAGGTGTGGATTATGAGGCTCCAGGTAAATATTAAGCAGGTGTAAAGCAGAGCTGGCCCAGAAGAAAAGGAGCAAGAGCTGACATTATTTATGTAAATAGTGATAAAATGAACTTAGTGAATTGTCCTTCTCCTTTTGATCATGTGTCTCAGTGCCCTTTTTACCCCCCAAACTTCTGTTTTTACAACTTGTGAATTTAATTACAGTTTGGGATCTCCACCACTGCTGTTGTCACTTAAATTCTGTTTCCAAGAAGTAAAATCCCCCTGGTTCTCTAAATGATCTCCTAGTGAAGTGTTTCAGTCTCACTTAGAAGAAACGTGTAATTTCTTTAAATTCTATAATTACAAAATTTTTTAGACATAATTTAAAGCCTTATTTTCAAAAGGATGTGCATAAACTTAAGGCTTGACTTTGAACATAGTTAAAAAACAAAGTGTGGGTTTTACCCCATTATGTTCCTTTTGCAACAGTAATTTGGAGGTTTGTAAGATTCATAAATAGCAGGAAATGACCCTGGTAAACCTCAAAGGCTGTGGTGATTTAATTGTTGAATTTCATAAAGAATTCAGGTTTAAAAATGACAGGTAATTTTATAAGCATTTTTTAATTGAGCACTTAGGTGCACAAAAGGCCTGGAACAGTGTGAACATGCTGAGTGTGTTGGAGACTGCACAGTAAATAATAATCAAATAATGCAAAATAAAGAGAAGCCGCCAACCAAGATGTAGTAAGCAAATAAAAATTGAGTAATAACTGTAATTTCCAATACCTTATCCATGTATGGTCACCAAATAAGGAAAAAATGCATTGGAAAGCAAAGGCTTCGAACTCAGAGGAAGCCCAGGAGAGACATATTACTTCCATTTATAACAGAAAATCAACTGAAAACTTGTAATTGACAGAAAGGAAGTGAGTTTGTGTCCCTGGAGGTGCCCTAAGATCAGCAACAGGCAAATGGTGTAAACATAATAAATCACACCACAAGTTATTTAATATGATTTTTTTATTTATTTTGGAAAATAAGAATACAATTTTATAAAGGACAGTAAATATAAAATGAGGTGGTGGTGGGGCATGGGGATAGAAATACCACAGAGTTTTTTTAAGAGAGTCAATGAAAATATGTGTTGAATGGGGAATTAGGGTTCCAGGAGTGTTTATTCACAGGCTGTGGAAGGACCCAATTAAACTGGAATCCATAATCCCAGAGCCTGATTTCAGTGGCTTTACTCTTGATTAACCCAATATAGCAATGA
Source organism: Toxostoma redivivum (assembly GCA_013397375.1). Classification (NCBI taxonomy): domain Eukaryota; kingdom Metazoa; phylum Chordata; class Aves; order Passeriformes; family Mimidae; genus Toxostoma; species Toxostoma redivivum. Next base: position 117,809 of record VXBI01014352.1, read on the forward strand.
AATGGAGCTGCTGCTTCTCCTGCTGCATCTCCACATCTCTCCACCCCCTCACACTGTTCTGGATATCATTTTTCTTTTTATTTTCTCCTTTTTTTTTAAGCATGAAACAGTATTATGAGCAAGGACACACAGATGGTTCAATAAATACCGGAACCAGTAAAGCCTGGTGTCACCCACTGCTGCCCTGTGGGTGTCAGAGTTTGGTGTGGAGCTGAAAATGAGTTTTTTTGGCCCCTGCCTTGGTGTGCAGCCCCTCCCTCAGCCCTGTGATCTCCACCCAGCTCTTCTCTACAGAGTTCTCCTCTATTTTCTGCCTTTCCCATTTGGAAAGACCCCACATTCCTTGCTCCCTAAGGCTATGTAGTCCCATTCAGACTCCTCAGGTGTACTCTCTTTTTCCTTTCTTTGAAATAATTTAACGCTTCCCACTTCATTCATTCCCCCATTGTTTCCTGACAAATCCTTGCTGCCTTCTCTTCCATAAATGAATTGCACCTCTGGAATTCTGGAGGGAGGAATTGTGGTGAAAGCCATTGTAGCTCCTGGGGAGATGCTGCAGCTCCACAGGGGTGATGATCTTTTCCTCCTTATGGTTGTGTTTTTGGCAATAAATATTTCTCAATATGACAGAAGTTTAATCCTGAGCCTATTAATGGTTGGGACATGCTGCTGCAAAATTATCGTAATGGAAGAGGTTTAAATATTGATAGAAGAGAATTAAATGCAGTTTAATGATCAGTCGTTTCATTTGATGCCTTTTTTTTGCATTAGGCAGCCCATAAATATCTTAATAATTTCATTTATTGAGTGGTTTTTTTTTTTTTTCACCTGCACAGTCTTAACTTGTGTTAAATTGTGCTGTTGGCTTTGGCAGCCTGGGGCGGTGTTGAGGGTTCAGGATGTGTCACCTTTTCATTTCATGCTGCACCCAAATTTGTGCACCTTCAAATTAAACCTGTGCAGGAGGGGCTGATCTCCATTTCGTGGGGGCAGTGCCAGTGCTGCAGACACTGCATCACCAGGAGAGGTCAATCAAGCTGTAATCATTGCTAATTAGCACTTCCTGAAGCTGTAATCTTTGTGTAAAGTGGCACGTGGGTGAAAAATTATTCCTTGCCTGGAACACCATTAAAAATTTATTTTCCTTTGATCCTGTAGGAAATGGATGAGACAAACACGTGGCCTCACACAGGAAGGGCTTTTGCCAATTAAAATTGGGCACACAAAGCTTGCAGGGATGCTCAGGAAACAAAACAAATTCAGTGGATTTTTTTTTGCCAAATCTCTTAGTCCATCTTTTGAGGTGTGGGTTTGTTTTCTTTCAGATAATCATAATGAATGGCAGTGAGGGCTGCTTTGCCCCATCATACAGAATTTTTTTTGATGGAGTTTTTAGAGAGTTTTGTATGAAAAATTAGTTTTGCTGTGTGATGAGCCCTACTGGGAATTTAGGCTTCTTCTGGCATTCTTATCACGTGGAGACTCCTGTCCTGTTTCTACCTGCTAATCATCTGGCTGAGGAGTTAAGCAGCTACTGAATGAATAATCTTTCCGTTTTAGCAAAGTTTGCTCTCGTTTTTGCTGTCTGCTCCTATTTCCATGCATATTAAATTAAAAAAAAAAAAAAAGGAGCTTTTAAAAAATCCCCTAACATTCTGGATTTCTTTTGCTTTTTGGTTTTTTTTTTTGGTTTTTTTTGTGCTGGAGGAGGGAAAAATGAGGGGTTTTGCTATTTAAAATCTGGTTTTTTCAGCCATCGGTCATCTCAAACATTCTGTTTGTTACACAATAAAGTATTAGAAACAATGCAACGCTGTCAAATACAGTAATCAAGTGATCTTTGGAGGGAAAAAAAGCAGGAAAATCCCATCAAACACCTTTTGCTTGTGTTTTTTTTCCCCACGCAGAGCTGTCGTTCGCCTGGATCTTCAACGAGTACCCGTCGTTCGTGCAGGAGGACAGGCGGCGCTTCGTGTCCCAGGAGACAGGACACCTGTACATAGCCAAGGTGGAGCCCTCCGACGTGGGCAACTACAGCTGCGTGGTGACCAGCAGGGCCAGCAGCAGCCCCGTGCTGGGCTCGCCCACGCCGCTGGTGCTGCGCACGGACGGTACGGCTGCGCCGGGAGGGACGGAAGGGCCAGGGTCAGGGATCATTCCCAGGATCAGGGAT
>VXBI01014355.1:2187-17500 GCA_013397375.1 Toxostoma redivivum
CCCGCCGGGCGCCCCGGGCCCGGCGGAGGGCGCAGGCCCGTCGGCCAGCGCTTTTACTCCAGTTCGGGGATTAGAAAGACGAAGCGGTTTCTCAGTAACAGGCCTCAATCTGGAGAGGAGCAGCAGGAGGAGGAAACAATACAATTAGTCGCAAATGTGCACTGATCCTTTGCCATATTTACAACTTCTGAAGTCGGGGGCGAAATAAGTGGAAGAGTAGGGAAAGCGAGACAATGTAAATACCCAGGAACAAAAATACCAGCTCTCTTCGCTATTACCTTATCTTTTTAACCAACTCTGTTCTGAACATTCAAAACTTTGAAGGCACATGGATTTCTAACGTAGAGGTTTAATTTCTACATAATATAGCAATTGATTAGTGTGTTAATCACTGACTATTTATAGCATAAAGCTAGCGCTTGTGACATGATTGACACAACACGGATGCCCGCAGACCTAGAAAATACAGATAGACAAGCATATTGTGTCAGGTACTTCACACAATCTCCATGTGCATGTGCTGTATACATTACAGGAATATGTATTGGATGCAGATTAAATACTATTTTATACTCTTAACAAACAGAAAATGAGAGAAGGGTCGTGTAGAGTGCTATGTTTATGATGTTTCAGGGGTCAAGGTGAAGATGAGATCTTAGCCTAAGTATTTGAGAATCAATACTAAATTTAATTAAGTGAAAAGTGAGGAACGTTTAAAGTGTCATAATTTCTTATCAGGCCATATTCCTTTGAGATCCTGAGGTCGTTATTGGCTGTTTGTGTCCATGATGTTTAAGTATGTAATTAGTTGACATTTTAACAGGTTAAACGTGTTTTGTAAATGACGATTGATTAAGTGTCAGCTCTTTATGTATAAATGGTAGCTAATTTAGAATAAGGTAAATCTTGGACTTATTGTGTGGTAGAGTTCGGAGTGTTATTAAAAGTTGAGGTAGATTTAAAATAAACACCCTATGAACTAATAAAAATACTCATATAGAAATTACATAATTGAGGGAAATTTTAAGATACCAAGTTTCATATAGAAAATAAATTTGTAAATGGCAAACAAGTATCAATATTACAGAATTTGTCTATTTTTCAGTAGTTTTTTTAGTTGTTTAGACAGATCTTGTAATAAGTGGTAATGAATTTCTGGTATATTGTTTTTAGAGTCTTATAAATTCTGCTATCGTGTCTTTGAGTGCCCTGATACTTGTTTAATAGGGTGAAGTGAATATAGTTGTCACGTAGAAGGTGTGTTTTTAATGCTGTAAATTCGTGTAGTACTCAGTAGCATGTCCGTGATTTGTATTGGTCAGGGAGCAGTTTGAATTTTAAAAAGCCTGAAGCTCCTGCTGAGCCCAAATCCCTCCCTCCTTCCCTCCCTCCCTTCCTTCCTCCCTCCCACTGATCTCCCATTCCTGTCTTTGTGCTGCCTGATCCTGTTGAACACTGCAACAGGGCCTCAGGCCTACGTGTGTGGAGAGGAACCATTTACACTTTGAAAAAGCAGCTTTTTAATTTTAAACCTTGTGAATTGCAGAGGGAGCCATTAGTCGTCTCTAACTGCCTCTATCTCTGTGTGTAGCCGCATTGCTGATTTCTTTTGCTCTGTGGTATACATAGAGGTCGAGTGTAACTGCTTTACAGGAAAGAAAGTAGTTGTAGTTCTTGGGTAGTTTCATCATCCAGAAGGGACATGAGCTCATTTGTTTCTTTTGTCCACCCTTCATTTTAATAAAAATGAAGCCATTGTTTGAACTTTTCTGCCTTATTTAAGGAAGTTTGCTTTAAATATATATATAAGAGCAGGAAATAAGCTACTGTAGTTATGTAGTTCCTGTCAAGTTTATATTGCCTGGGTTGTGTTTATGATGTGCTCTTTTTTTCTTAAATCAGAAAACATGCACTTTTCTGGTATGAAAAATAGGTGTATTTATAGAGGGAAACTTAAGATGATGCCTATTTGTAATGAGGGTTTTTTTTTTTTGTTTTATTTGTTCTGAGGCATGTGGTTAATCCTGAATTAGTTGCACCATCACAGTTTATATAGTTGTAAATTTTTTTTGTTATAAAAATATATTTAGCATGCAGAAATGCTTAATGTGGAAATGTTTATAAGATGACATTTTTTGTTTATATTGTATTTTTAGCACATTTAAAGAGTGTGTATGTATGGGAAGCAAGAGCCATCACTTTCATACTCCTTTTGCTCTAGTGTTAGGAGTTTATATTGGTCTGCTGTTTATCACAAAAGCTAACTGCTTAAGGAGGATGTAGTTATTTTATTCATGTTATGTAAATGCAAAATTAATTATTCTCGAGGTGTTAGTTGTAGCAATTATTTCAATTGAAAGAGGAAAATATTTTCTTCTTGTTATTTTTATTTTGTGCTTTTGACTACCTTGTACAGTTTGAATATTTCCTGTGTACAGATTTTATTTCCTTACTTCTTTAAAACTTTCTTTTGACGCTGTTTTTATACTTCTTTTTTTAAAATAATTTTTTAACATTTTGATTTCAGAGAAACAGAACAGCATTAGAGAAGCAAAATTATGCCTCTAAGTAACTAAAAAAGTAAACATTGAAAAACTTCTTTTCCCTATCAACCTCTCTAAGTTGGGAAAAATTATAGAAAAAAAAATTTAGTGCTTTTAGTATGTGTATCAGTTGGTTATAAGTGGTTTTCCAATTGGAGATCTCAAAATTCTTTAGATATTTTCTTTTTCAGATTATTTCTCTGTCTTGATTTGAAGCACTTTATTTCCTGAAGGCATGTGTATGTGTAGACAGGCAATGCATTTTACAGGAGCAGTTAAAAAAATGCTGGGCTGCAGTCAGGGACTCTGATAAAGAAACAACAGACTAAAATTGCAGAAACAAACTTAATCCAGCTCCCTTCCCCATACACTGGGCTTTTAACTACATTACTGTATTTCCCCGTTACCCTTCTGGTTCCAATTCAATGCTTCATACAGTGCATGGGAAATCATAGCTGACTGGTATACTGTTAAAACCCACTTGATATGTTTGTTTTTCTTCGTAATTGTGCAGCCTACTGCTTTACCTGCTGTATGCCATCCAAATAGTTCATGAATGCTGAAGTGTTTCAATCTATGAATTTGTAGAAATTATCTCAAAATACATATCTGTACTTTACAAACATTGGAGGGTTTTTTTTTGCACATCTGTTAAATATTTTCATTTTACAGATGGAAGACTGAAACTGAGTCAAATAGCAAGTTGACACAAGATTTATAAGCAATTTTCAATTTGATATGCTTTATTCTTGAGATTTGTAGAGTTGCTTTACAGCACTTGAGAAGTTCATAGCATCGTTTTCTTTGACTTAGTGGTTGTGAATGCCCTGCATTTCAACATATCAAGCATTGTTTCTCGTGATGGATTCCTAAGAAATAAAGAATGGGTTTTTGCCAATGGCCTTAAAACATCTATTCAGTTTCAGGTGTCGTGATCATGCCAAGAGCTGGACAAGAATAGATTTTCTGTCCTGAAAAATTAAAAAGAATCATCTTCCATATTGTAAAGAAACCAAAATCTCTTAAAGTTTATCAGTAAGAACAGAGACAAGAACTAGATAGTGACCCAAATCCCACAAGTAATTAAATGGTATGTCTGAAATATTGAAAGTGACTTATTTCCAGCAGGAACTAGCAACCCTGGAGAGTACCCTAAGCATTGGTTATTGGCTGTTAGGAAAAGAACTCTGCCTCTTAAATAATTGTAGTTGGTGTAAACTGGTTGAATGGAAACCTATGCAGCTTAGTGGTCAGACCATTTCATTCTGATGTCATTTTGTTGTCCAGCTGCTGTATGGTTTTGTTAGGAAAGCAAGACTGTTCACAGGTATAGTAAGCATGTTCCTAACCAGAACATTGCTTTTGGCACGTAGGAAGTTCAGGTTCAAATGTCTGATCTGTATTAGACAGAGAAGTTGTTGAGCTTTTCTTCCACCATCTGTCTTTTTATGGTCTAATCATGTGCTCTGGGTATGACCCAGAGGCTGTGCATATATTATGGAACAGGTAGGATTTTTATTTCTCTCCTTGTGATAGAAAATTATTTTTTTAAGAAGTAATTTTTTTACAAATTGTCAGTTTCCAGCAAAAGTTCTCTTGAATAGGAAACTTTTTAAAATTGATTTAATCTATTAACCATTTTATTCAATTCCCTTAGTAAAAAAATGTAATGTCCCAAAGAAAGCATCTCCTTTTTTGTGTAACTCTGATTTGTTTAATGATGTATATGTCATGTGCCATATATGAGGCAGGGATCCTGTGAATAACAAAAACAATATATGATCATTGAATGAATTACTATTATAATGCACAAGGGACTGAATTTTAGGCATAAATAATCATAATTTTTAAATTTCTTAATACTTGAGTGCTTGGTTTTATAGTTCTGACCTTTTTTTCTCTTTTTAAAAATAATGACATTTATCAAGCTTCTTGAATGTAAACATATCTGTGATAGGGGTTGCACTAATGATCTCTCCTCTGTGTTGACCAGGCACTCAGAGAGGATTAGGTAATGAGTACTTTGATTTTGAAATTTTATTTTCAGATCTTAGGTTTTGACTATTTAAGAAACATTTCTTTTCTTTTAATAATATATAATAATTTTGTAGAATAGATTTACCCTGTGAAGACCAATAATAGTTTTAATGATTGTGTCATAGTTGCTTAGCATTGTTCTTGTGGTTGATTATGATAAAACCCAAATTGTTGTTAGACACTTTATGAATCTTTGTAAGTTAAAGATGGTTTTATTTTTGGGGAATGGAGTGGGTTGTGGCCCTGAGTGCTCATTGCAAAGATGTAGTGGTAGGCTTCCACCTGTGATTTGTTTGCAGTAACTTTTTGCATTCTGAAGACAGTTTAAGAAATTCAGTGCTCACATAGCTTACATATTCCTCGGTGATATGTTAATGTAGATGTTAATTAGCTTCAGATAATGTGAGAGAATTTTTATAATTACCTGTGTGAAAGGCATATAGATACTTTTCCACTGAAAAGGACAGAACTGTGTTTGAAAACTTGCCTTAATATCCTTTAGAAATAAGAATCACCTACTCAACAGCCAATGTCTTAGAAAATGTGGAAAAGGATATTTGCTGTCAGTAAACATTGGGAATAATTAGCATTGGGAGGAACTCAAGTTCTTTGTAACACGAGCCTGGAAAACAAATGTAAATGAATATTTATATCCAAGACAAATTTATGCTAACAGCAGTACTGTATATAGTACTAAACTGCTATTTCACATTATCCAATATTATCATGTGTGCCAAAGCATGCAGTCATATCAAATGCACGGTCTCTGAAGGCCACTTGTGGTTTTGCAAGCTTTAATTTATGGTTTCCCATGGCAACTGTTAAAGACAGAAAAAAGGGTTATGAATTGAGAATTGTCCCTTGTCTTGGGGTGACTGTATGATGCCTGTATCCCCAAATCGTCTGTTCTGTTGGTGTTGAATATTAAATTCTCCAACTTTAAGACTGGTTCCAGGAGTGAAGCAGGGGGAAAGAAGAAGTGCAGGGTTTGTTATCAGAGACTGCACCGGCTCCCCCGCATTCCTGCTGGCACTGTGTTGTCTGCGGTGGACAGCGAGGGAGAGCTCTCTTTTGCTCTGGGTGGCTTCTTCTGGCTAGCTGAGGCAGAGAAACTCCCTGGATTTGTTTTTTTTCCTCCTTTCCTTTTTTTCCTGGAACTGTTTTGAACCTGCTCTGGACTGAAAACTTAGAAAGAGCACCAGGAGCTCACACCTGTGGCCCACCAGGCCTGGCCTGGGCCGTGGCATTTCCCAGCACCGGAGGGACTGAGAACAGCCGGAGTGAGCCGGGCAGCCCACGGAAGGAACTCTTCTGATCCTGTCATCTCTTCAGAGTGGCAAGAGGGTTTTTTTCTGTTTGGTATTGTTCAATTTTGTGCTGGGAGGTGTGTTGCCTGTTGAATAAACAGTTCTGTTTCTTTTTCCACTTCTCTCCAAGGAAATTTTTTCCCGAACCGACTGGGGGAGGGATTGCTTGGATTGGTTTTTTTTTTCCCTTTCCCTGGAGGGACCCCATTCAGAGGTTTCCTCCCAAATTTGCTCTAAACCAGGACACCCTGGATCATGTCTTGTTTAATGTGAAGAGTTTAATTTTTTGGAGAAGATAAACAGCCTGTTCTCCCAAGAACCGATCTTTTCCTTGATACTCTCCTCTCCTCTCATTTGTGTGTTTTATCACAGAGGTTGGTGGTAAGGTAAGGTATTACACTACTGGAAAACAGGAAAGGAACTCGATAGTTTGAAAGGCTGGGTGAATAGCTAGCAAAAGATAGTATCCCTACCCATGTAGGTGCCTCAGTGTCAAATGAAAAAAGGAAAGATGGGGAACTGAGAACTAGATACTCTTTATTTCTGCTTGGGTGTATATGTTAATATTGATGCAAGTTTAAGGTAGTTGAGGCTTGATCCATTTCAGCCATTTCTGGTTTCTGTTTAAATTGCATGTGAATGAAACTAGAAGAGTATCATGCTTCATTTTCAATGTTTCTGTATTGCCAGAAGTTTCCCATAAATGTGTAGTCTCTGGGATTCCTTTGTACTAAAGTAATTTCCAGTTTGGAAAAAAAGAAAATTTATTCTATACTTCTACAATAGCAAAGCTGCAGAGAACTGAGAATCTTTTCCAAAAGTAGCCTGTGACTTGTGAAATTACGTTAATGTTTCACACTAGAAAGATTGAGCTACCTCTAAAAGGTAGGTGTATATCACTTGCATCCCGGGGAAGACTGCAAAGATCAACTTTAGTTTTCCCTCGCAGGTGATGCTCTACATATATATAGAAACGCTGTGCTCTGTATCTTAATTTGTACACACTTATTTTCATTTGTCAGTCAGTGATGGTAAGCAAACAACTATAACTGTATTTTTCTCATAACAGGATGACCTGAAATACATAACACTTATTTTGGGATATTTTTTAATGTTTAATTTTTAAGTAATTAAAAGATATAGTGATGATAATCCCATCTCAGTGGGATTGTTATGTTTTCTTTAACATATGTAAAACTCTGTGACATTTAAAATGTAATTTATCTGCATTTTAAATCCATCCCCTGGCTAGAAAAAAAATGGATGCTTCATTGCAAATTGTTGCAGTTGACCAAATTATGAAAATAAAGTGCTCAACATGCAATTGTGTAAATTCTATTAAAATTAATAAGCATTACTGAGTAATCTAGTCTTCAGTTTATTTATTTGATTTATCTGCATAGTCAATTGTGGCTGTCCATGTATTTGTAGCATATGGCCCACAATTCACATTTGCCTTAACAACAGCTGAGATAATAGTGCTGTCTGAATACTGTAGTAGTAAGCTTTGTATTAAAACCTCAGAGAAAATGAAGGGTATAATTAGCCTTTTCTTTCACAGTAGTGCACTTTAGATCCTTAAGAAAAGAAGATGGTAGTCATTTAGAGTCAAATGCCTGGAGAATAAAGTACATAGAAGGTAACCAGAACATCTGTAGGTTGGATGCAGAGATGGAAGGATTCAGTGTGGATTGTTGTGGTGTGATCCTGTGAGGACTAACTTTATGGAGCAGTTCTTGGGCCTTCTCCAAATGCCCATAACATAGCTTGGCAGTTCAGTCAGTAACTTGGAACTGTGTGGCCTAAGACTTGCTTCTTTTTTATTTTAACATATCAGTTTAGAATTGAGATGTATTTATAGGATGCATGTGGGTTTTATTAATAAAATATCTGCAACTCATACAAATAAAGAAAATTCACAAATATAGGAATGGAGTTTTTGTTTTTTAGTTTAATTGATGACCAACTTTCTCACATTGGAAGGTGTGACTTACTCTTATAAATAATGAAAAAAATTTGTCATATATTAATGAATAGCAAAGTAGCAGTGCATTTATCCTCTCAGATTTTACCAGTCACTTATTCAAGGAAGTAATTTTAAGACAACTTTTTTCTTTTACTATATAATTTGTTGCCATATTTTTTGTCAACCTCATTATCTCCTTGCTTTTGTGAGAGCTTATATATTTGATATAATTTTGATATGCTTTCCAAAAAAGACATGAACACTTCAGCAACTGAAGTTAGAAACAGGTTTAACTAAACTAAGTTGTTCTTACAATGAGACTTATATTTCTGCATTTCTTTGATGTTATTTTTAATATTCTACTTAAATAAATATGTTTTTATCATTTTTCATTAGTAAAGTCTTACTCATCTCTCCCCTTCCCTCCTCAATTTTGAAGTCGGCTGTTTAATCACTAACTCACATAAGGCAATGAAGAAGCCACATCATGAGAGGCCTCTCTGGAGGGGGGAAAAAAATTAAATTCTTGTTCTGTTTTACTTTGGAGCATTGACAGAACAGGTTGGTTGGGTGGAGTATAAATCAGGCTGTCTTTATCTGGTTTATGTGTTATAACAGATTAGCAAATGAGAGCTTTGCAAGTGTGTGATATGAACAAGAGGAAAGACTTTAGTCCCTTTCTTACCTTGCAAAATATGAACAGACATATTTCAGCTTAGGTGAGTTGGGCAAATTTGTGGGCAAAAACTTGATTTCTGAGGAGGCATGTTTTGATGATTTGCAATAATTACAGTTTGTTTTACAGTATTGCATTTTTAAAATTAAAAATGTTTTAAAATTAATTAGGAATGCTGACTTTCAAAGTCTGTTACTAAAATAGGTCTTGAGAAATGCTTTAGCTGATTGGAAGATATTAACAATTAGGATGATTAGAGAGATACAGCCCTTCTATGAAGACAGGCTGTTGTAACGCTGTTATTTGAACCCTGCTTCTTTCCTACTGGTTCATCCCTAAACCCTAAACCTTTTCCTATTTGGCCAAATGCCAAACCCTCCCCTTGACCCAAAGGGTTAAATAACCCTGCAGTCCCTTTGTTCAGCCCTTCTCACGCTGGACACCTTAATGAATAAACTTGGAACACATCCAGAGAAAATCAGGTGAGAGGCCTCCTTGTTTTATTAAGTTCCTAATGATGTAACTCAGTTTCCCTCCCTCATTATAAGAGCTAGCTGGGCAGGACTGGGGGAGGAAACAGAGGAAATACATCACAGGCTGAGAGAGTTGGGGCTGTTCAGCCTGGAGAAGGCTCCAAGGAGACCTTAGAGCACCTTCCAGTGCCTGAAGGGGGCTGAAAAGAAAGCTGTAAAGGGACTCTTTACAAGGGCATGGAGTGACAAGACAAGGGAGAATGGTTTTACACTGAAAGAGTAGAGGTTTAGATTAGATATTAGGAAGAAATCCTTGGCTGTGAGGGTGGTGAGGCCCTGGCACAGGTTGCCCAGCGAAGCTGTGGCTGCCCCATCCCTGGAAGTGTTCAAGGCTGGGTTGGATGGGGCTTGGAGCAGCCTGGTCTAGTGGAAGATGTCCCTGCCCAAGGCAGGGGGTGGACTGAGATGGTCCTGAAGGTCCCTTCCAACCCAAACCATTCTATGATGCTATGAAAGTTTAGTATAATAGAACAGATAGGATAGCTCTGCAAGGCTCTTTTTGTTTCACTACATCTCTTATTTCCTTGGATTTTGAGGAAGTATGGAGCTGGATTTGTTTAGTCTGGAGAAAAGGAGGCTCAGGGGGGACCTTGTTACTCTCTACAACTCCCTGACAGGTTGTAGTGAAGTGGGGCTGGTATCTTCTGCCAAGCCTACAGTGAGAGGACCAGAGGAAGTGGCCTTAAACTGAGATGGGGAAGATTCAGGTTAGATATCAAAACAGTGTTTTCCCTGTTTGTTCAGGCATTGGAATAGGTTGCTGTTGGATCCCAGAAATCTGGAGTTTTTGAGCTTTCTGTGCTTTCAGGTACAGACCCCCTGGAAAACACTGCTTTTGACCTGAGGCCTTGGAGAGGGCTTCTAAATATGAGTGGTGAAGTAGAAATCATGAGTGTGTAGTGAATTAGAAGTGTGTGCTTTCACAGGGTGATGGGTTTTAAATTTGAGGTTTTTATAGTATAGTAATAGGTATAGGACAAGATGGAGGATTTTGGGTGGTGTCTCTTTCTTTGTTCATCTTTCTTCTTCTTCCTTCTTCTTCATGGTTTTCAGGTACTAGTTTCTGGTTGGTCAGTCAGTGTCACTCTAAGGGTCATGGGAATCTAGTTATTGGGTCAAAAGTATAAATAATATAGGTGTTAATTCTCTACTGGACTGTTTAGCCTTAAAAGACCTTGTAGCAATTGCCTCTGTGGCCATTTTTTCTCGCTTCTAGCAGGTAGCTGGAAGTGCTGTCATACTCTCTGTACTTTCTGATAAGATATGATAAACATCCAAGACTGAACACGAGAAAAACTGTTTCTGCCATGTTTCTGTTAATCTTGGCTCTGAGAAGAAGACAGACGAGACAGATTGACAAACCACTGCAAAGCCCCTGCACTGCTGGCCACCAGTTGCCTAGGGAGGTGGTAGTCACCATCCCTGGAGGTGTTTTAGAGATGTCTGGATCTGGCACTGGGCAATGTGGTTTGGTGGTAACAGTGGTAGTGCTGGGTAGACAGTTGGACTTGATCTTACAGGTGTCTTCCAACCTTGATGTTTCTTCAATCCTATCATTAGCATTTATGAATATGTTGTCTTGTTTGCTTACTTGTGTTTACTTATTGTAATAATAATAAATACTGTGTACCTTCTCTCTGTAGGGTATTTTGTATGGTTTTCAATGATATTCTACTCCACAGCAAAATAAAAACAGCACATGACTTCTCTGATGAAATTTCCAAAAAAGTTATGTCAGAAAAAAATATTTAGATTGACATTTGAAAACAACATAGTGATATTGATGGAAGAAAATGCATTCTAAAGTCTAGCACAGTTTGATTTTAACTAGTGTTTAATTTTAGAGATATTTTAATGGTGTAAAGCTGAAATGTCTTAGTTCTATGTCCTGGTTTAGGGCAAATTTGGGAGGAAACCTCTGAATGGGGTCCCTCTAGGGGAAAAAAAAAAAACATCCAAGCAGTCCCTCCCCCAGTAGGCTCGGGAAAATAAAATTTCCTCGGAGAGAAGTGGGAAAAAAAAAGAAAACTGTTTATTCAACAGGCAGCACACCTCCCAGCACAAAATTGAACAATACCAAACAGAAAAACCTCTCACCGCTCTAAAGAGATGACAGATTCAGAAGAGTTCTTTCTGTGGGCTGCCCAGCTCACTCAGGCTGTTCTCAGTCCCTCTGGTGCTGGGAAATGCCACAGCCCAGGCAGGCCTGGTGGGCACAGGTGTGAGCTCCTGGTGCTCTTCTGGGTTTTCAGTCCAAAGCAGGTTCAAAACAGTTCCAGGAAAAAAAGGAAAAGAGGGAAGGGAAAAAAAACCAATCCAGGGAGCTTCTCTGCCTCAGCTAGCCAGAAAAACTAACCAAGAGCAAAGGAGAGCTCTCTCCTGCTGTCTACCGCAGACAACACAGTCTGCAGCAGGAATGAGGGGGAGCCCAGTGCAGTTTTCTGATAACAAACTTTGTGCTTCTTCTTTCCCCCCTTCTCTCCAGGAACCAGTCTTAAAGTTGCAGAATTTAATATTCAACACCAACAGAACAGACGATTTGGGGATACAGGCATTGTACAGTCACCCCAAGACATTCTGTTATTTTGAAATAAAGTCTGTTTAAATGGAAACGTTTTCTAAGCTATGTCCACTTTGACAATTGACAGTTTTTAGTGAAACTTTCTAATTAAAAAATGTCTCATTCAATTTAATGAACATCTATCTGAGGGTGAGGATCTACCTAAATCCTTTGTCTCTAGCCATTAATGGTGACGGAAGTGGAATTTTTACCAGTATCTTTCCCTTGTACTTCTTTTGTTAGGTTTGTATGATGGCAGTGGTCACATGGTTTTACAGCTTCCTATCTTCAAGATTGCTACCCCTACATTTCCTTTAAGCTTAAAAAATACTATATGTACAGTGATTATATCAAGGCCAGCTGGGGAAATTATAGCAGTCAGCAAAGTATAGCTTTATAGCTGAATTTTCTAATTTCTTGTATTGTAAAACTGGCAGTTTAGTTATAAAATTTTGTCAGCATAATACTTGGAGAGCATAAAACCCATTAATATAAGCTTTTGTGGATATCGTGTCATGGCAGCTAAGCACCACAACTGCTTTTCTCCCCCCTTCAGTGTGAAGGGGGAGGATTGGAAGGGTAAAAGTGAGAAGGAGGGGAGCCCCAAAACCATAGAGGAAAGTAAAACCCAAGGAAAACAAGTGATGCAAATGGAAACAATTGCTTGCCACCAACTGACTGATGCCCAGCCAGTCCCTGAGTAGCAGCCCTGCAACAACCTCTTCCCGGTTTTATTACTGAGCACGATGTCACGTGGTCTGGAATATCCCTTTGGTCAGTTGGGGGTCACCTGTCCTGGCTGTGTCCCCTCCCAACCTCCTACACACCCCTAGCCCCCTCCCCAGTGTGGCCGTAAGAGGAGCAGAATAGGTATTGGCTCTGTGCAAGCTCAGCAATAACAAAAACATCTATTATCAACCCTGTGTTTAACACAAACCCAAACACAGACCCACAGCAGCTACTACGAAGTTGAAATTTATTGCAGCTAAACCAAATACAACATGAATTCTCTCTTTTCAGAGTATAGGTTCTTATTAGGAGTGACCATGCTTAGTCATCCTAATTTATTGAATACTTACTTTGTTTAGTCAGTTTGTTTGCTAAAACAACAATAATGCTTTCTCCACAACAGGTAAAGCAGAAGTTTTGAAATTTATTAGAATTGTATAGATATAGTTTATTCAACACTGTTGAATTGTAGTGAGAAATAGTTGATATACAGGGCCATGAGCTTCTGACTCTCTAGAACTGCAAAAGTAAGGAAAATGCTTTTCTTTGATTAATAAAACCTGTCTATCAAGTTTTATTTACTTTTTGTGGTAAGAACTCTCCTTAACACTGCAGTTTAATTTTTATCTATGAAAAGGACAATCTTTCAAAAGTAGATTAAAAATCTGTGATAATGCTGTTGTACATAATCATGATGTATTGACTGAAGAGCCCATTCTCGATTATATATTTCTCCCCTCGTTTCATGATTGAAGTGGAAAACGTAGAGGTTTATGCTTGTTTTAAATCATGTTACCAAATAGGTTGTCAAATGCACGAGTTTAACTGATAAAAACACTGGTGGAATCTGAAATCCTCTAATAATTTTCTAGTTTTACGTTTCTTCTCTTAAACCTCATTTTGATATTGCTCATCCAGCCACACCTGTAATTACAGCTTTAATTTGCCTAAACTAAAATAGTTGTTAATTTAGGTACTGTTACTGGGGAGGTGTTACTGGCCAGAAATTTTCTTGATAGATTTCTGTCCTGGTTTAGGGCAAATTTGGGAGNTCTTCTCCTTTCTCCCCCTTCACTCTCAGATCCAACCTTAAAGGTACAAAACTTATTTTTGGGCTAAACAGACGAATGGGGATACAATTCAACATCACAAAGTCACCCCAGGACAACTTCATAGCATTAATCTTGCTTGTGTTATCTGAGTGTGTGTCTATATATTACTAAAAGAACTGACAAATGTATAATTTGAAAAACCAGGCAGAAAAAAAAACCCGCTGAAGGGTGAGCTGTGACTTAAACAAAAATCATCCCTTCTAATTCCTAAAAAATAGTCTTTCAGAATATTTGGTTGTTTTAGTATGATGTTAGTTGCCTTTCAGTCTGTTTTCTAAAACTATGAACAACATATCTTGGTGTGCTGGAAATTACTTTTTTTTTTTTCTCATGAGGGTTCGTCTATCCAACTGACTATATTAAACCACTGAGGCAGATAGTACAACACCAGACTTTAATATTAACAGCAGTCTACATAACTGTTTTCTATACTTCAAGTTACCTGTGCAGTATATCTTCTTAGCTTTTGAAGTTCCTAGCTTGAAGAGCAAGTGGTTAAAACATGGTAGGATGGTGTAAAAGGTAGTGGTATTATAAAAGAAAACAATCCAGAGCCTTGCAACTTTCAAAGTTTCCAGCACCTACCAGCAGAGAGCATTCTCTACCCTTTATCTGTCTAGTCCAGTATCATACACATCTTGTGCCTTATGACTCTTGAAATGGGATTAATGATATCAAATTGTAAAGAAATACCTTTTCCCACCTGCTGGTCCAGAGATGTCAGTCATGATGAGGCAGAAATCTTGACAATTGGATAACATTTTTTTTCCCTGTTAACCAAGAGTTAAATTTAAAAAAAAAGAATAAAAATCCCCCAGTGAATTGCAATACACTTTTTTTTTGTGTGAAATGGCATACAATATGATATTTTTAAAGAATGCTTTCTTACAGTGTGTTGGTTAAGCTTTGCTTTAACTATATTTTTTGGATTTAACTTTCAATTTGCCATTTACTTAGTAGGTTTCACTGAATTCCTGTGTAAGGTCATACCTTAAACAAATTATACCTTGATCTCCAAAACTGTTGGTGGTACTTGATCTAGGCAGTTTCAAAGATTGTCTCACTTTCTACAACCAAAGAATGACTTACCATTTGCTTATAATTTCTCAGAAGCACCAGGTGCTGGAACATGCAGGCTGAAACTGATAAAAGCAATGAAAATTTTTCTTAGCTGACCTAAAATACAAGCACGTATTACATGACCTGTAATGAATGTAAGATGAGAATTATGCATTCTATAAATTCATTCTTGTAGCTCTATCCATGCTTGTCAGTCTTGTACTGAAGTGCTTTTGCTATTCATAATGTAAGCCTATTTTAGGTGGTGACTGGTAGTGATGTTTAATAGAATCATAGAGTCATTAAGATTGGAAAAGACCTTAAACATCATGGAGTCCAACTATTAACCTAAAACTGACAGATGCACCACTAAACCATGTCTCTAAGCACCACATCTACATGTTTTTGAACACTTGCAGTGCCCTTTCCACAACTTCCCTGGGCAGCCTGTTCCAATGCTTTACAAAACTTTCTATGAAGAAATTTTCCCAAATATCCAGTCTAAACCTCCCCTGGCACAACTTGAGTCCATTTCCTCTTGTCCTGCCTCTTGTTCCCCAGAGGAACCCAACCCCCACCTGGCTCCACCCTCCTTTCAGGGAGTTGTAGAGACTAAGAAGGTCCCCCCGAGCCTCCTTTCCTCCAAGTGAAACACCCCCAGCTCCATCAGCCACTTCTTGTGCTCCAGACCCAGCTCCATTGCCCTTCTCTGGACTCACTCCAGCACCTCAATGTCTTTCTTGCAGTGAGGGGCCCAGAACTGGACACAGCACTCGAGGAGTGGCCTTACC
>VXBI01014355.1:18104-30752 GCA_013397375.1 Toxostoma redivivum
TATTAAAGACTGAGGCAAAGAAGGCATTAAGGACCTCAGCCTTTTCCACATTCTCTGTCACTATGTTTACCTCCACATCATGTACAGAATGGAGATTCTACTCAGCACTCCTTTTGTTGCTGATGTATTTGTAGAAGCACTTTTTGTTGTCTTTTACAGTAGTAGCCAGATGAAGTTCTAGCTGGGCTTTGGGCCTTCGAATTTTCTCCCTGCATGGCCTCACAACATCCTTGTAGTCCTCCTGAGCTGCCTGCCTCTTTCCAGAGGTGATGCACTCTCTTGTTCTCCCTGAGTTCCATTCAAATCTCTCTGTTCAGCCAGGCCAGTCATACCTGCCGGCTTGTCTTTTGGCACCTGGGCACAGCCTGCTCCTGCTCCTCTCAGACTTCCTTCTTAAAGCACATCCAGCCGTCCTGGAGCCCTTTGTCCTTCAGGACTCCCTCCCAAGTGACTGTCTCAGCCAGGCTCCCTAACAGGCCAGTCTGCCCTCTGGAAGTCCAAGGTGGCAGTTCTGCTGACCTCCCTGCTTACTTCTCTGAGAACAGAAAACACTATCGTTTCATGATCACTGTGCCTAAGATGGCCTCCAATTATCACATCCCACACCAGCCCTTCTCTGTTCACAAAGAGCAGGTCCAGTGGAGCACAATTTTATACTTTTAGTTTAGTGGCATGGACAAGCTACTGTCATTTAAGGCAGGATGTGATAAATTAATTTTGTTTGCTCTATCATTTCTTAAATGAGATCACTTCGCTATTTTAGTGAAGTGACTCAACTAGGAGAAATTATTTACTTGAAATAACTTTTTCTTACTTCTGACACTAGTGTCGCTTACAGCTTTGATGGTTTTAGACAGAATGCAAGTAAAAATTATTTTAAGAAAAAAGGTATGAACATAAATAGACAACCTAGATACAATAAATTTTCCATTATGAATGTATAATATTATTTTTTTTTAGTATTTCTTTGGCTTTTACTGTCATTGTTATGTTTAAATTTGATCCCCCCTTTTTTTATATCCTTATTGATATGGTGATGTCATGTCTTCTACGGCTTTTTTGAATTATAAGAATTAGAGGTTTTTTTCATATTTCTGTATTGCAACTTTCAGATTGCATATGTTGTGTTCAAAAATTATCCCTTTGTAATCGAGTGGAAGAAAAGCAGCAAAACCAAACCACATCAAAAATTATAGACTTTTTAAGTGCTTGTTCTTAGGAAATTTGATCATATGTTTAATTTTGTAAAGGTAATTTAAAAAAAGACGGAAAGGAGAAAGGGGTTTAAGGATGGTGTCATTCTATTAACCTTATTCCTTGTTCACAGAATTGAAGCATTTTGCTAAAAGCAGGAAACAACTACTGCAGTTTAATGGACAAGTGTTTCTCCCTGTCTACCACATTTTATATTGATTGAGCATCTTTGCCTATTACCTTCTAAAACCCAGACCACTCTATTCCCTGACAGGCCAGTGAACAAGCCTGCAAGACCCATAAATATTTCTGAGAAGTACTGCCACTGAAGCCTGGCCCTCTTCATAGAAGTGCTACTTATTTTCTAGTATTTACTAGTGCTGTTATTCATGAGTCATAAATCATCTTGGGTCATTAAGCTTTTTGAAGAGGATTACCTGACAGTGTAGGAGGCATTGCCCAAGTATTCCTGAAGTTTCACCCAGAGGCCCTAACTGCTTTTAAGGCATGTATGCATAATTTGGATTAGGAGGTCAGGATGTTCACTAAATAGAATTCAAGTTAGAGAAGAGCTTGCCCTTAATATCTGGAATAGGAACCTCTATAAAATGAACCATTTTCATTGGACAGTGAGGATTCAGTTTGAAGTAGGCTATGTATTCATGAGTGCTGTCTACACAGCGTTACATAATGGGTTAACCATCTACATATATACAGACATTTTAGAGGTCAGCTAGTGAGGGTTTGTGGTTTTTTTTCAGTCAGTGTATTCAGTAGACCAAAACTTTGAATGAACTGGTATGGGTTTGATGGCAAGTGAAACATCAGCTGGAGTTTGATTCTCCAGAGACCAATGGGGGTGATTTTTATATGGTATAAAAATAGAAATTTTAGTAACTTGTTTAAGTCTTAGATGGTTTTTTTTCTGCAGTAGTACCAGGAAAAAAAGCCAGAGCTTGCCAGTGTTATGCTGCTATATTGCAGAAGGTGTAAGGTAAGGTTTTGTGGACTGTACAACATGTTAGAAATTCTTAAGTCCATTTGAATAGTAGATGTCATAGTAACTTTATTTTAAAGTGGATATCGTATATGGTTTTATTTAAAATTCACCTTATTTTCAATTGTTGTTGCATGTGATTTTTGGCATATTGATGCTTGTCATTATACAATTATCCTGCTAGAGGTATGGGTATTCCTAGGATTGGGCTATAATAGCTGAAGGCTTTTGTCTGGTACATGGGACTAGTAGGGTTTTTAACAGTAGACTGAAAATTTGGATGTGAGTGTTTGAAGTGACCAATTTTCCCATGTAGACCAACTCTTGATAAGATGGTAGCAACAGATGAAATAGAAAAATCTACTTTAGATCACCAGATAGTCTCTATAGTACTTGGAGATGAGATGCCTTTCATTAGCGAATAATTTTCATCATTGACGATCAAGTTCCCATGACCTTTCCCTGTCTCTTTTTTTTTCCACCTTTTTTTTCTTTTTCTTTGTAGCTATTTGCCCATGTATATCTGGAGTCAGGTAGACATCTCAAGTTTAAATTATTACTGTATGATATTCAAGAATTTGGAAGTACTAGCAAGCTGGACAGTAGAATTCAGCACATCTGTGCTCTTAAAGATTTTATCACTTTGTCACCACTGTTTCTACTAATACTTATGTTGAGTAAACCAGAGTGTTGCCCTCTTGTCCTGAGAGAGCAGGAGCAGGATTAATCCTACTTTCTTCCTGATCTTTGCATGAAGCAGTGGGGACAGTGTGGAAGGAAACCTGGCCAATGCATAGAACTGAGAGAAAAGGAAGAAAGTAAGAGAGAATATGCAAATTTGAGGAAAGTTTTTTGCCAAATAATATTTTTGAACAGTTGGCAGTAGCAACAGTAGTAGGAAAGGAGGCATATTTGTTCTTGCTTTAGCAGTTGCAAATGCAGAGGAAGCAGCAAAGGGAGATAAATAAATGATTAGTGCTTTTTCCTGTTTCTCAATCCAACCCTTACTTGCATGAGAAATTTAATATATAGATTTCTTTTTGAGTGCCCCTTTCATAATAAGATTAGGCCATCTCCTTCTAACCCTCCTATTTATTTACTATATTATCCTTTCTCATTGAAATGAATAACAAATCAGAGTGCTGTGAAAACAATAGGTTTCAGTGTCAGTAAGCCACTGAAACAGTTCAGCTGTTACATCGAATTTTTCCTGTGCTTTATGTCAGCACCTGTAGTGCTATTACTTTCATTCAGCATCTCTGAGTCTCAGGTTGTCCTGCATTTTGTCACAGCACAAGCTGGCTTGTAGCTAGGCAATTAATTCGGCCATAGATAAGAGATTCAGTTCAATTAGCCTGGTTCGATAAACAGGCCCCTAGGTGAACAATGATAGGATATATTCAAACCCAAACAGAGATTTCACCCAATGGCATTCCATCCTAAGCTGCAGACACCCATTGGTCAGAGAGCTGAGCAATCCAAACTCCCAACTAATCACATGTGCATGCCCGGGAAATCCAAACTCTCTATTTAGGAGGGTTCAGAACAATAAAGGAGGCTTTTGTCACATGGATTACAGAGTCATGTCGTCTGTCTCCGACCCAGCTCCAGTCAACGTTATAGCATTTACTGTTTTTTATATTACTTTCTGTTTGCTCTTCCTATTTCCTGATGCATTAATTTAGAGAAAGTCTTGGGACTAACTTTTGTCAACTGATCATACAACTTTTGCTCCCACTTTTCTGTTTATGTACACAATATATTAGAAAATTTCAATTATTTTATGTTGTGAATGGTCTGAATTAAAATAACAGTGAGATGATTCAGACTCCTATGTCTCTTATTAAATCCAAACTTAAAATATGGAATACATATTTCAGGGCCAGTGCTCTTTAATGTTTTTATAAATTATCTGGATGCGGGAGTTGAATGTATGTTAAACTTTCCATCGATACTAAACTAGGAGGAGCTGTTGACTCCCTTGAGGGTAGAGAGTCCTTACAGAGCGATCTAGATAGTCTAGAGGGCTGGGCAACCACCAAGCATACAAAGTTTAACAAGGGCAAGTGCTGGATTCTGCACCTGGGCTGGGGCAACCCTGGGTGTATGGACAGACTGGGTAACAAGAGGCTGGAGAACAGCACCATGGAGAAGGACCTGGGAGTCCTGGTCGATGACAAGTTGAATATGAGTCAGCAGTGTTCCCTGGCAGCCAGGATGGCCGACCTCTCCTGGGATGCATCAGGCACAGCATCACCAGCAGGTCAAGGGAGGGATTGTCCCACTCTGCTCTGCACTAAAGCAGCCTCACCTCAAGTCCTGGGGGCAGTTCTGGGTGCCACAATATAAAAAAGATATAAAGCCATTTGAGAGCATCCAAAGGAGGGTGACCAAGATGGTGAAGGGCCTTGAGGGCAAGGTTTACAAGTCATAGCTGAGATCACTTGGTTTGTTCAGCCTGGAGGAGACTGAGGGGAGACCTCATCCAGTCCACAGCTTCCTTGAGGGGGGCAGCATAAAGTAAATTAAATTGAAAGCTTACTGATGTATAAAGCAAATTATTTCTAGNGCAAGTGCTGGATTCTGCACCTGGGCTGGGGCAACCCTGGGTGTATGGACAGACTGGGTAACAAGAGGCTGGAGAACAGCACCATGGAGAAGGACCTGGGAGTCCTGGTCGATGACAAGTTGAATATGAGTCAGCAGTGTTCCCTGGCAGCCAGGATGGCCGACCTCTCCTGGGATGCATCAGGCACAGCATCACCAGCAGGTCAAGGGAGGGATTGTCCCACTCTGCTCTGCACTAAAGCAGCCTCACCTCAAGTCCTGGGGGCAGTTCTGGGTGCCACAATATAAAAAAGATATAAAGCCATTTGAGAGCATCCAAAGGAGGGTGACCAAGATGGTGAAGGGCCTTGAGGGCAAGGTTTACAAGTCATAGCTGAGATCACTTGGTTTGTTCAGCCTGGAGGAGACTGAGGGGAGACCTCATCCAGTCCACAGCTTCCTTGAGGGGGGCAGCATAAAGTAAATTAAATTGAAAGCTTACTGATGTATAAAGCAAATTATTTCTAGTGCTAAACTTCCATTGTCAATGTGTGATAGCATAATAGTTTTGAATATTGACAGAGGTATATTTTTATTTTTACTGTTTTTCAGTTGCAAAGCTTCAGGAAGTCACATGCAGTTACCTTAGCTTACCTGATGCACAGTAGCCTGAAGAGCAGCCCTAAGCTAGAATATTGACAATATATGGATAGAGAAAATCTCGATGACTGCAGTTCTTGTACCAAGCTAAATTAAAACTCATTCAGCAATTCACCAGGAAAATAATAAAATCAATTCCTGAATTTAGCAGTTTTCAAAAATTATGAGTAGCTCATTACTTCAGCTGTGCAACTACCTTTTAAACCAAAATTTGTAATAACCTTTCAGTCTCAGGAAAGATGGGATAATTTGTGGATACATGAAGTAGGTAAGAATAGTTATGTTTACAAGTTTATATAAGTAGGATATACAAGTTGTACCTTGTGTATGACAATCAACAAGTGTTCCATGCTTTTCAAAGAATATTGTTCACAAGAGATTTCAGGGTGGAGGATTGTCCTCATTTTCTGCCAGGACAGAGTTAATTTTTCACAGTAGCTGTGAGGGGGCAAAGCCTGGAGCCATGTAGGCATGTCTAGCTTGTTATTCTGTACCACTGAGATCATCACTGGGGGGCAGAAGTAAGGAATTATTACTTCCAAGAAGGGTATGTGGCTGGTGGTTGGGAGAAAAAGTATGGGTGCAGAGGGTCTCTCTGCCATTTTGTTTATTGTCTCGAGGCCCACTTCATGGGTTTGGGCAGTTAGAATGTTTTTGATGTAAATTGCCCTCTTTTTGTATACTTTTGTTATTAATATTGTTGTTGTTAGTTTGTTTCTTATCTCATTGCTGTTTCCATTAAATTGTTCTTATCTCAACCCATAATCTCTGCCTTTTGTCTCTCTCACTGGAGGGACAGAGGGATGAGTGGCTTGTAGTTTTGGAGTGCCATTCCTAAACCACAACAAGGATGCAAAGGACTTGTGGTAAATCTTGGAAATGTACTTTGTAATACAGAAGACAGAACAAAGCTTTTGGCTGTTAGTGTGAAGGGGGCTAATCATAGAGGGAACTGGCCTTACTGATGGCATGGAGGAGGTGGAATGTAGTATGTTGTGAGAGTGTGTAAGTGATATGTAGCATCAAATGGGGAAAAAGCTATGCCAAGTCTTAAAGCTGTAAGATAGTAGGGTAGAAATGGAAGCTGGTTGAAGGGAAAAGATGAAAAATGGACTCAAAATGCCGAGAAGACAATTCTAACAATGAAGTATGCTGTAGCCTGTGAGGACAAAAATGGTCTGAAACCAGAATGTAAATGACATGATCAGTTAGAAAAAAAAAAAAGAAGCATGCTGACAAACTGGAGGGACTGTGACAGAGGGACACCGAGATGGTTAGGGGGCTGGAGCATGAAATGTAGAAGAAGAATCTGAGGTAGCTGGGTTTGTTTACCCTGGTGAAAAAAAAAAGCTAAGAGAGCTTGAAATGTTGCCTTTAACTAGCTAATGAATGTTTATACAGAGGATGAAGACAAGCGCCTCTGAGGTGCATAACAAAAGAAGCTACAGTTGCCTGTGCAGTAAAGGAAATACTGATTGGATTTAAAGGGAAAAAAAATTCTCAGTGAATTTCCATCCTTGAAGATATTCAGAAATACAGAATTTTCCATTGGCATTTATTGCAGATCTTTAAAGAAATGTTATAGTTGTGCATCAGTTTTCTTAGTGTGTATTAAAGAAGTTTAGAGGTGTTTTAATTGTTTTTCAAATCCAAAAAAAGGCAAAAATGGTGTGATGTCAAGTCATGCAAAATTGGCTAATTAATCAACAGGTATATTTCTTGCAAATTTTGTTTTATAAAGGTTATGAATCATCTGAGAATGTTCAAAGACAGTAGGGCAAGATTAAAAGTTGAAAAAGACTCCTGAATTGAATAGATTTTGGTACAGTGTTTGGTCACTAAGATTTCAGCCTTGTTAAGATCCAACCTAATTAAGTGTCTTTAAAATGTAAGTAATTTAAGTACACAGTTGCTCTTAGAAAAGGATAATGCTACTACCAGCTAACATAAATGACAGTCAAGAAGTTGAAAAAAACTCGTTACTACTTCCTCTCAGTCACAACTATTTTGTTAACAAAGATATGTGTTGCAACCTAAAATGCTTTCCATTTGACAGAGCTGACCTACCAAACCCTTTTAATAGCTCTTGCTCTTCTATACATTTTTGAATACAATGGACTGTATCTAATATCAGCTGCTGCTTCAAACATTTAAAAGGCTGTGCTCACCAAAAAGAGCATAATTATAGATATACTTTTTGTTGCAATGGAAGTTGCATGAGGAATATGTAGTACAGATGGGAATTGCATGAACTGCTGAAGTAGCTTGGGGTTTTCCCTTTATGTTTGAATTTCTCAGTTATGCTTAATATCATGACTGCTTCCAAGCAAAGATTTTACAGTTTATTCTATGCTCACTTTTGCAGAACAAAAATAATTCAGTAATAATTCAGTAGCTCTCGGTAATGTCAGAATCTTTGATGTTGAAAGGCTCATAAAGAAGATACTTATTGTTTAAAAAGATGTAGAGCGGTAATAAATTCCCTGAATAACTGGATTCTCCTTGACAGTTTTAGCTGCTCGCTTTTGCAGAACTGGTGAACATAACTACAAAAATAATGTGTATTTTATATAGCTTAAGTTTTTGAAACATACCAATTTTTGGTTTAGATTTTGCTACTTTATCAGTTGAACTTGATCTGGTACTCCTTTAACGAGAAGGAGCCAGTAGTATCTTATTTTGAAACCAGGTGCAAGATTTATTTCCATTCGCTTAAATTTAATCCCCATGTTTTAAGGCAATAACTGAGCTGTCTCAACAGTAATGCTCCTAAAACAGATTCTGTTTTGCATTAGTTCTCTAATGGAATAGAAAGAAATACACTTTCCTGTAGAACAGTATTTTTTGGGGGTTTTTGGTTTTTTTTGATATAGCTTCAATGATGCATTGGGCAGTTTCCTTGAAAATCAGTAATTCTGAGATTTGCATTTTCCTCTTTGCCTGAAATAATGTACACTTGCTGATCATCACAATATTTTGTAAATATAATTTCATTTTCTGCAAATTTTTGAGACAGGTTGTGTTGCCTTAATGAATAGGCTTTTTCTTGATGCATAACTGATTTATTTGTGTATGAAGAATGTGATATGGCCTCATTTTAAAGAGTTTTTAGTGCTAAGGCACCTGAATTAAATATTTGAGATGCTATTTTAAAGTGGAGAACATTGTTTATAAGTGCTTTTAAATTTTTATAGAAAATAAAATTGAAAACAAAAAGCTTCCTGTGCTTGCAAGAAGGAAATGGCTTTAACAGAAAAATATTCTAATGCTTTTCATTCTTTTCGGGAAACTGTGTTCTAATGAATTTTCACCCTTTGAGATTCCAAGGTAGCAAGAAAAGTAAACATTTCCTGCTAGACATTCATGTAGTATAGGTCAGGGAAGCTGCATACTACCCATAGGTATCTGCTCTCTGCACATGGCTTTAGTCTGGTTTGGTTTTGTTTGTTGTTGTTTGCTTGTGTCAATTCCTCGCCTCCTCAGGGAAGGGTTATTACAGGTACAAAGCACAATTATGCTTTATGTTAGTCTACCCTTGTAGAAACTGTAGGTTCACACGTGTTAGGGGGCACCTTTCCTTGAATCCACAGACCTAATTTTTTGTATGCTTCCACCACCTTTCTTGTGGCTTCTCTTGCCATTTACTGTGGTGTCACTGCCAGTACTAGCACATAGGCAGTAGAGGCATCAGTGTCATTGTTATTGAATAGAACAGCAGAGGCCAAAGCAGTGTGACAATAACCACAGAGGAAGAAGCTGGTTGCTCTAAAATTTTTTTCTAAAGGTTGCTTTATATTCAGAAGCAACTCTCACTTGGCCCAGTACAGTACTTTTCACTAAAATTTCTTTTGTTACAGTAGTTGTAGTGATTTGAGCAGCTACTATTGGAATATCTTTAGGAAAAAACATTATGCTAATACTGGTTTAGAAGTTATGCTAAATAATTTTTATCTCAAACTTTTTAATTTTTCACTTGCTTTGTCAGCATTATTCAGTCTATTAGCTGATCACTTTTTGAACTAAACATATTAATTTCACTAGTACACTGAATTTCATTTTTTGTGCTTCTGGGATTTCTGTATCACTCTTTTCAAACTTAATGTTTTGTAGCCAGTATTGTAGGTGAAACTATTCTGTATATGCCATAAACTTTCTGGTTTTATAAATGCTGATGTGTTTCATGGGATTTTATCAATAATAATGAGTCTTCTTGATTTCTGATAATACCCCGTCCTTCTTTCTGCCTCCCCCCACATGCTCCCCTCCTTTTTGGTTGTTCAAGTTAGCTTCATATCAGGTTTCTTGCATTACTATTTTAACCTTAGGCAGCTGCATCAGTGATTGATTACTGCTCACTTCCAATACTGACTTTTTCTGAGATTGAATTAGTGTTAAAATGCTTTATATTGTGATTGTGTATGCTTCTTCTTTCTATGTAACTCAAGTGTTAGACTATGTTTTGACAACCCTATCTCCTGCTTTAGTATTTTTAAAGTATTTTTAAAAGCATTTCATTCAGGAAACTTGTAGCAAAAGTACTGTCATTGTATCTAAATGTAGCTCTGGTATAGAAACCAGAAATTTGCCCTCTTGTACCTAAATCTGTCTGATGTACTCAATCATGGCATCTTATTTGAATGAGAATGAGAGGATAATAATTCATTCTCTTTCTGCCTTTCTCATTCTTTAAGTGTGGGTGTTTTAAATTTTTTTAAGGACAGTTTATGAACTGAAAACTAGCAGAGCTTCATGTAATAACTAATAAGAGTAGTAGTTTATTGCAAAATGTGGAAGCTTAAAACTGGTTGAGGCAAGGCTTCTTAAATTTATAATAGCATGTTTGCTGTTTTAAAAGAAGAGTTCACTGCTCACCTAAATTATAAAGTAGCTAATAAATGAGTTGTACTAGTTTACTTTGTGCAGCTGCAGAAATCAACTTTGAGCATAGTGCTGTGGTTGTATCAGTACAATGCTATTCATCATATAAGAAATTAAAACAATTTTTAAGTAGTTTCATCCAAACTAAAGATTTCATAATATAAACTACATAAAACAGAACTGTCTTTAACATGTTCTATTTAATACAATGCTTTAGAAAAAGAAAGCTATAGGGATTTGATATTTTAGCAGTTCTTTAAAATTTAATTTTAATCCATCTAATTTTCTCTGTTTTTTTTTTCTCAGAAATATGTTAGGTTAGTCATCTAAGGTAGCCACGGTCAACCCACTACAAAGTTACTTTTTAAATCTAAAGATATAAGTTAAAGAATAGTCTGGAGTATGGGGAATGAAACATTGAAATGTAAATACTAAATTTCTGAATCCTGAGGTGTTACTTATCTTTCCATTACTACTGAGCCTGTGTATTACTGCACATTAACAAATTTTTCCCTTTATTTTTTTTTCCAATGTTCTTGTGAATGTATGTAGCTAAGCCATGGAAAAACAGGTATTTTTGTTGAGGGGACAAGAATGTATTTCAACCAAGAGGAAAGAGAAAGGGGAGAAAATAAGATGGAAAAAAACCCCTTGTAGGTCAAGATAAGGCAGTTTACTAAAGCAACAGCAAAGGTCCTGTGTACAAGCAAAGGGAAAAAGCACAAAATATTTTATTCTCTACTTCCCATCAGTGAGTGATTTTCAGCCACTTCCCAGGAAGCTGGGCTTCAGCACATGTAGTGGTTGCTCCAGAAGGCAAACATTGTAGCATAACGAATGCCTTCCCTTCCTCCTTCCCTTCGCTTTTCTATCTTAGCTGGGGAGGATGTTGGAGAGACAGCACTGATGCTGTGATAGCGCTGCTCAGCCAAAACACTGGTGTGTTCTTAACACCTTTCTAGTTACCAATGCAAAGCTGAACTCCAGTTTAGCCAGACCCAATACGCTTTATCTCAACCCATGAGTTTTACCTTTTTTCAGATTCTCTCCCCCATCCCACTGGGAAAGGGGGAGTGAGGGAATGGCTTCATGGTGCTTAGCTGAGTTAAACCAAGATACACTTTAAAAAACCCCAACCAATGAGCAACATTTAAAATTTAACATTTCAGTAGGAATTTTCTTTGGAATGTTAATTTGCAGTAAATGAGAATATATAATTGACAACAAAAACGGAAGAAGATAACATACAGAAGTAGTGCTTTAAATGTGTAGTTACCTGTAGCGTAAAGTTTTTCAATATTACTGTCCTTGCTATCTTGGTTTCACTTTTTTTTTATTTTATATTATGTTATGATGATAGTTTTTCATACATTATTCTCAATATCTGCTACCCTTTCACTGTTTCCCTTTCTCAAAGGGGTTCTTTGTATCACTTCCTTTGTGCACTGGAGTTTCCTCCTCCCTGGAATGTCTTTTACAATATCTGTTTTTTCTTATAAAGCAGCAAGAGTATATGTTTATACTTAATATGCAAGTCTATCTTTGAATATAAGTAAATTTGGTTTCTACTCTGTTTGAACTGCAACGATGCATTGTTGTGCTAGTTTATATTAATTTATTTTTCTTTTTGTAAGGAAGGAAAGGAACCAGTTATGGAAATAATTCCCTGTAAGGATCTTGGCAGCTTCCTTTAGACCTAACAAAAACCAATCTGTGTCTGATTTTTAATATTATCACATTGTTCCACCAATGAAAAAGTTAGATGCGCCTTTGTGAACATGCATTTTAAAACGAACAAACCCCAAGAAGCTCTCTTTCCCTTCCAGCCTAAGTACAAGTAACAGGCTGGCCGAGTGGGCTCTGCCTCGGGGCCGGGCCCCTACTCAAAAAACCCACTGGGCCTCTTCTCGGCAGGGCCGAGTCCCCCTCCCCCCAACACAGCCAAACCGAGCCCACGGCTCGGCTAAAATACTACGACTGCTAAATTTCACCAAAAACCACCGGGCAGGGGGAGGAGAAGCCATCAACCCGCGGATGCTGCCACTATATTCTAATCTAGCTGCTAAGATCCTACTTTCCCCCAGCGCGACTGCCAAAAAATTCTCCATCATAAACAGCTCCAACCAGCACCCGGCAGGGATCACATGACCATCTACAAGCCTCAAACGAGATATTAACTCTTTCATTACACAAATAAGACTTATAAACCTTCAATCCTCTCTCAAATAAAAGAAAGGGACAAACTCATAGACACAAAAAAAACAACAAAAAAACATCAAAGTAAAACAGAAAAGAAAAATCAGATCCCAAATAAGAGAAGATAAAGAGAAGCCTTAAGCTAAAATTCTCTTAGAGCAAATTTGGGACGAAAC
>VXBI01014357.1:16016-45663 GCA_013397375.1 Toxostoma redivivum
GCTGGCGGGTGTAGGGCGGCGGGCACGGCCCCGCCGAGGGGGAGCGGGCGGTCGCCACGAGGCCCCCGGACGGAGCCCTGCGGGCGGCACGGGCGGGGATGTAAGGGGAGGTGAGAGGGGGGCACTCCTCGTGAAGTGGGTGTGTGGTTTGGGGCGGGGGGANACCACCCCGGTGGGTGAGCGGGGACCCCCAGTGTGCCCCCCCCGGGTGGGTGACAGGGTCTCCGCGGTGTCGGTGCCCCCCGGGAGGTGACGGGGAGCTGCCGTCAGTCCCCGGCAGTGTTTGGGGAGGGGGGGGCCAAGGCACGCCGGTGCTCCCCCCCCCGCCTCCGTTTCCCCGGTGAACGTGACGTGGGTTTCCAAAGCCGGGGGGAGGCGGCGGGTCCATCCCCGGTGCTGCCATCCCGGACTGGATGGGGGGGGTCTCTCCATCGCTGTCCCCTCCCCGGGACACCGGGGTTGTTCATCCCCCGCCGTCTCGGTGCTCCCCTCCCGGGAGTGGGGGGGGGGAGGGAGGCACGTTCAGGCTGTATTTTGAAATTTCCAGATTGTCTTTTCCGTGCCGTTTCCTTGAAATGCATCCAGAGAGCTTATTACTCATATAAATAGAGAATAATGGCAAAGCACGGCAGCTGGTGTTGGGATGGACCGGAGAGGGGTTCAAAACTGTCATTTTTAGTGTAATTTTATTTTTATTTTATTCTTTCTTTCCGCCTCTGATCCTGCGACGAGCATTTCTGTCTCCTCACCTTGCTGGGGGAAGCTGGGAGCCTAAACCCGTTTGTCATTAGGAGCGTCCTGCCTGCCAGCTTCTGTAGGATAAACCATATGTTGTCACAACACTATTTTTAATTTAGGGTGTTGGTTACATCACATCACTGAATTGGGCAATCTCTGTATGAGGACGAAGGTAATGACTGTACCAGGGTTTATCAACTTATATTTTAATGAGTGTTTATCAGCATTATGAGAAGTCAGGAGGAATAAGTGACTCGGGTAGTCTGAGTTACTAGCTTTTTTCTCTCTGAAAAATGAAACAAATAATCCAAATAATTCTTTCCCTATATATTGGGAAAGCCTTTTTATTTTGGGGGAGGGAGAGTAGGAAGACTACAGGCAGCTGCATTAAATATTTTGGGAAGCTATTCCGAGTCCGTGTCACACATGAATAGTGGTGTTTATTTTCTAAATGAAGTCTGGGCTCGGGATTGTTTGGTGGCCAACGGCCACTAATGAACTTTGCTTCCTTCACCGCCACCCAAAAGAGAAATAGTCAGAGGCTCCTGGTGATTAACTGGGCAGGAAGGGATAAGGGCAGAAGAGCTGCTTGTTTGTGTAGTGAATAACGCAACAATTAGTGGGCTATTAAACACATATGCTCATTCTGCATCGGTTCTATAAACAGTTTCCTCAGCTTGTTGAACATCTCGGCTTCCTCGGAAGCGCCGGGCCCGGCCCAGCCAGGAGCCGCCTCCAACACACCTTTGCAGCTTGTGTTTGTCCAGTCCAGCTCTGGTTTAATTTTGGGCTGCAGTAGTTAAATGGAAAAAATTCGCTCAGGCTCCTTCTGCTCGGCTTGGTTTGAAATGTGGTGGAACTGACGGCAGCGTTGTGTAATATGGATAATGGCCTGGAATCCAATCCTGCTCTTTGTGTTACCTGGAGTCCAACATGTGCAGTCTGACCTGTTTCGGGCTCCGGGGTAGCACGTCCGTGCGATTCCTGCGACAAGGCTCTGTCCCTCTGCCAGAACGGGCAGGGAAATGTCTTCAGTTCCTTGCTTGAGTTTGTTCTTGGTCTAATAATAATGTATTGGGATTACATAATCCAAAAATGATCACCCAGCCGGGCGAGCTGCCATTTGTTTGGAGTGTCCCTGGTGCCAGAGCAGTTGCAGGCTTGGTGTGGAGCTGCATCATGTGTGGATCAGGCAGCAGAGCTGTGGAGAAACAGATATTTGTCTTGTTGGGCCTCTGCTGAGCTGTGCTCTTGTGTTTCTGCTGAGCTGTCTGTGTCCTAGGGAAGAGAATGGTCAGGGATCCACATTCTGGAATGGGTTTGGAGCAGCCTGGTCTAGTGGAAGATGTCCCTGCTCATGAAGGGGGCTTGAAACAGGTTGAGCTTTAAGATCTCTCCCAGGCCAAACCATTCTGTGATTCCGAGACATTGATCCCCAATTCTTGTGTTCCAGCAAGCTGTGCCATGTACAGAGGATGTGGAGCTGCTGCTGAGGAGCTCCAGCTCACAGGGCTGCTCACTTCTGATCCTGGGGAAAGTTGCTTCAGTAGCTCACTTGAAAGAAATAGGAGCTTTAAAAAGAAAATTAGTACTGGCTTCACAGGGGACACAGTGAGTTGTCACCCAGCTGCTCATTGTGAAACTTGCTGCCCCTGAAACTGTTTCCCCAGGGTTGTGAAACTGAGAGCTCTGGCTGCTGAGCTCAGAGGGCTGAGCAGTGGGAAGTGTGTCCCAAGTTGGTTTGTCCACTGATGAAATGGAGCCAGTCTGGTGTGCTCACCTAAAACAACTCTGGGTTCTCCAGGGAGTGTAGTTCTAGAGCAGCCTGCAGTTTGCTGCCTTCCTTTTGGGGGTGTGTACGTGATTAGGCATTCCCACTCCCCCAAAAAAGGCAGGGCATGGCCAAGGCTAGGTTGGATGGGGCTTGGAGTGACCTGATCTGTTGGAAAATGTTCCTGGCCATGGCAGGGAGGTGAAGCTGGATGGTCCTCAAGGTCTTTCCAACCCAAACCATGCTGGGATTAGATGATTCTATGATTTTCCCCATCACTTCTTGTGTGCCCCCAACTTTGTTCTTACCCCTGTCAAGTACAAGGGGACTCCTCACACCCATGCCTTGCTTTCCTCTTTCATTCCTGTCCTCAATGAGGAGATATTTTGCCATCCTCACATAATACCCCTAGTTATCAACCATCCTTTATTTTTCACACCTGCTTTTTTAGCAGCATGCTGGGTAAGTCACCATCTTCCTGCCTGATGCTACAGTCCTGAGTGTTCCTTGTGGTGAAGGTGCTGTTCCTGGAACCCTTACCTGGGAATGTCCCAACTTCCACATATTTCTATAACCTCTCTCTGTGCTTGAGGAGTGGTTGTTTGATAAAAAGCAACATGATGCAGTTGCACACCTTTCCCTCTCACCTTATGTGTTGACTTAATGGCTGAGCTCTGCTCCTGGCCCTGGTCCTGCCTTTCCTGGTGGTTTTAGGAGGATTTAAAGAAGGTTGTAGCATCCATCCCTTGGTGATGGAGCTCCTGTCCTGCTCCCGTTGTCTCTCTCTGCCCCTGCCACCTCGGAGTGTTTTGAACTGAAGCCACTGGTTGATTCATGGTGAACTTTGGCAGATGCACAAATATTTATTGGGGACTAAGTTGAGATAACCAAAGCACGTTGTCCCTGTGCTCTCCCAGCTGAATTTTGGGACTGTGGTCTGACAGATGTGGCTTCCCCAAATCATCTTCCCCATGCTGCTCTAAAACCAACCATGAGAAAAACAATCCCTTGAAAATGAGGCTTAACCCGACCCCTTGGAGTTGCTGTGTATTGAAATAACTTTCCAGCCTTGGCTTTTGGAGCATCGTGGAGATTCCTTCATCTTGCTGTGTTCAAAGCACGAAACACAAAATGAAGGCTGTGCTGTCATTACAGGGTCTTTAGGGTAATGCGTATTCATGCTGACTTGAGAATTGAAAGCTGCTTGCAGGTGTCAGGAGGAGAAGAACAATCCGGCTTCCGAATCAAAATTCATTGAATTATCTCAGAGCTTTTTGCATCATTCCTCCTTCCCCGTAACCTGTTTTTTCCTGTCCTATTAATTCACTGATGCTGTAGTCCGTCAAAATTGAGGCTCTTACGACATCGGGAACATGAGTCGGTGACATGACTGAATGAATCAGAGGAGGCTGGAGAGGAAGCTCGTGGCACACGTACGGCTCATCAGCAAAAATGGGACAGGATCTGCAGAACACCCTGAACTGCTCAACTCCTGCTCAATGTTCTTCACGTTGACCTGAATGTGGCACCTCCCATTGGAAGGAAGGGGACAAAGAGACTCTGAACATTGTGCACGAGGAATGTTTTGGCCCGTGGCAGTTTCCTTTCAATTATTTAGGGAAGCTTTTTCTCTCGACCATGTAGCATTTGGATCTGCTCAAATTATAGATTCATCTCTATAGTTTTCAAATGGCATTGGAAGGAATTGTCTGTAATTTACATCTAAAGTGATGTACAGTTGCTATGGGATTTGGTGGCAAATTATAAAGCCATTATGCATTTTTTTTTTTTTATACTGGTGGTAGCAGACTAAAGAACTAGGTCTAATTGGTGACGTGCCAAGGGAAAATAGAAAGTTTGTGACAGAATCCTTGTGACTGATGGCGCTTTCTTTTTTTCTTAATCAAACGTGATCTGTTTTTTATCAGCAAAACATGCCCTACCATTAATTGGAGAGGTTGAATTTGAATTAATAATTTTTGCTCTCTGGCAATCAGGGGGAAGCAAGCTAGAAGATTAACCCTATATGTTATTTATATGGGTCTAGGTTGTTCTTTTTTTTAATTTAAGTGGGATGTTTCATCAGTTGTATCGATGGCAGCTGGATGTGGTGATAGTGTTCCTTACCCAGCAGAATTAAACCCTTGCTCTTCTTCAGCATATTCTGATCTCTTATTCCACTTAAACAGCAGAAAGGAAAGCTATTTTAATATCTTTTTAACTTCTGTCTGAAACATAGAAGCCTCTTCAGAACAATGTGTCTCGCAAGGACCCATCTCCTGCCTGGAGTGGCTCCTGCTGGTCAGCTCAGAGTGCTCCTCCAGCATCAGGGCTTTTCTGAGCCCGTGTGAAGTGCTCTGGCCTGTTCAGTTGGTTTTTGTCCTGGTGCAGCTTGGCACGGGGCTGGTGGCTGTTGAAACATTTCCCTCTGCTGCTCTGCTGGGACAGCAGCAATGCCTCTATCGCTGCCGAGGGAGGGGCGATTTTATTGGAGGGAGCACTTGAGGTCTCCTTGGTAAATGGAGACGTGTTATCTCCCGAACAATTTGCACGTTTCAGACCATTTGAACTCTGCCTGTAACTTGTAAGCAGAAACTTGTGAAGCGTCTCCAAATCCCTGGTGTTTGTGCATGTTGAAAAATGGGAAGGGACAGACTGCATGCGTCACTCCCGTACTAATTTGTGCCAGCTAATCCATGGGAGAAGAATACATTTTGGCTGACTTAGTGGTTTTGCTGCTAATGCACATGAGAATGCATTTGAATGGATGGAGTGGCTGCACGGGTTTAGGTAGATTTTGAAGGGATACCCTGTGTCTGGGATACCCTCATTTGGGATGTAATGTCCTGGATTTGTTGGGATTTTGGGGAAGGAGAAGTTGGGGAAAGTGGTTGTCACTCAGCATCATAACATCAGGAAGGTTGGGATCGAGTTACCTCTGAATAATTAAGGTTAATGCTGTTTCTGGAGGAACCATTATCTGCAGTGAACTTAATGCTCATGATATGCTGATAACGTGAACTATGCTAATATTTCATCCAGGGTGGATACAGAGGAGGCATCACCAAAACTGGGCTTCGGTGTTCAACGTGCCTTAGCTTGACCTAGATGAATTATCCAGGAAAGGAGCTTGGATTTGCTGATAAGAGTTTTCTGTAGTAGCTCATGTGTTGCTTAGAAACATCCCATGTACATAAGGCAACTTTTGCACACCCTGGTAACCTGGTATTGCCTTCTGATTTGGGATTTTGGTGAGTTTTGGGTTGTTTTTCAAGCATTTATATATTAAAGAGTGTGCTAAACCCCTCAGCAGTCAGTTTGCTGAGTGGTGTGTGTATCCCTCTGCACTGGGAGAGCACACTTCCCAAAATCCAGTCCTTTTTGAATTACAGTCTAGAAAAAACACAGCTCCGTGCACTTGGTCTCTCCTTTCTTTACATTGGACTAGTGCCTTTTTCTAATTTAAAGAAACCAGCATTTGTTTAACTCAAAAAGAGGTCAGTGCTGGTGAGCAGGGCTTGACTGAGCTGCCCACCTCCACCCACCTGGAGTCTTCCCTGGTCTGGTCCTGTCTGATTGTGGTTAACCCTCTGCTCTCCCTCTGTGCAGGAGAGAACACTTCAGTGCAAATTTTTGTGGAAAACTGAGATATTTTTTCCTTTGGGGCTCCATTCTGTGCTGTTGGGTTTAATGGCAGAAGCAGACTTTGTCCTTGAGGTTCGTGTTCACACGTGGTGCAGTTCAGCAGGTACCACAAAACTTCCTGAGAACAACCAATTGCCTAAATCTCTGTAGTATTTAGATTTCATCAGCACAAACATCCTCTTGGCTACTTGGCTCTGTATTTTGAGCATGTATGAGTCCAGCCATGCTTTGATAAGAGCAGCCACGTGACAGCCAGGACAGGGAGACAGGAACAGCTCTGGAGGAACTGGGGCTGCCCCAGCCCTGGAAGTGCCCAAGGCCAGCTTGGAGCAACCTGGGATAGTGGAAGGTGTCCCTGCTGGTGGCATGGGGTGGAATAAACTGAATTTAATCTTTCTAACCCAACCCATTCTCTGATTCTATATGACAGTTTAAGCTGATTGTTGTTATTTAGCAAGAGCAGACGTGTGTTACTTAAAATCCTAACAAAAATCCCAGCAGGACGGAAGAAACTCCGGCTCAATCCATATCACTGTGCCCACAGGATCCATATTTTCTACAACTGAGGTGGAAGAACTTAATTTAATCTTCCTTCTATATTCCTCCCCACTGAGGCCCGTTCTGCGATGGGCTGCAATCAGTGTGTTATGTGCCAGTTGTGGTTATTTGAATCATATTTCCACATTTCAGTGTCTAGACTTTATGTTTGTGTGAGTTTTGTTGTACCTTTCCAGCTCCGGCGCTGATTTCAGTTGGTTTTGGCTCCTGGTTTCTATGAGAAAATCAAACGGGCTGTGTTTCTGCCTTTTCCCAGTCCCCAAAAAAGAAGGGAACAAGGGAATGGGCAGAATTTTGGTTTTATAAGCTCCTTTGCCCCCATTTTTCACTCTCTTGAAGAAAATCTATGTCTGTGTGGATGAGCTGGGTTCTGCCATTTGGTGACCAGCAGGTGAGAGCAAGGACAAACCACTGATGGCTGCAGATAAATCTCTGCCTGCTTCTTGCACTGAGAGAAATCTGCTGTGAAAAAAGGGATGATTTTGGTACAGGCCATCAAGGCTGGGAAAAAAAGTGACTATGCAGACATTTTTAGTAAAAAAAACAACTTTATAATCCACAGAAGGAGAGCATTTATTGGAAATTATGCAGCTTTTTAATTGCCTTCATGTGCTTTGTTTTTTGCCAGCACTTGTGGATATTGAGGGTGATGGATGTGGCTGTGTTTGTTTAGTGAGTTGGAGGGTTGGTCTGTTTGTGATGCTCAGAGAAGTTGATAATGACACCAAACCTGGATGACATGGACCTCAGTGTGACCAGGAGGTAGAACTGGCTTCAGAATTATTCACAGTAATACTGATTTGTGCAGAAAACAGTGTGGAAGCCTGAGCCAGTTTTCAGTGCTCCTGGCATGTAATAAAATGTATCACGGCTAAATCACTGAAAGGAAATAATGTTCCCAACTCCTTGTTAACCTGTAAAGCTCGCTGCCATCAAATGCAAAAGGCTTAAGGGCGGCTGAATAGCAGGAAAAATCAGAATTTTTCGTAGGGAATGCAAAGAATAAAAGCTGTGGTTCCAGCTTCTCTCTGCATGTCGGCTCCCTGTGCTCCCCCGGTGTTTGAGGTGACCCAGGGTCCTGCCAAATCCGTGGCTTCCCCTCTTCCAGGGAGCTGAGCACTGTAAATTCTTCCATTCCTTTCCCATCCAGGATTCAGTGGATGCTTTTTCGGAGCCCGGCATGGGCGGAGTAGCGAGGAAGCAAATTTTTCCACCCTGCCTGAGCTTGGGCAAGCGGAAATTGTGCCTTGGAAGCCAAATAAGGCCAGCGAGCCGGCTCTGCCTGGGCTCACCTTGCCACCAGGATGCTGGAGAAGGGAGCAGCCCTCGCTCCCAGGGAGAGTTTCAGGGCCTTTGAAGTGTTCCCTGTGCGTCTGCCACTTGCCAGAGGGACGGTGTGGCCGCCCTGATTAGGTGACAGCAGCTCATTAACTCCCTGCCTTTTGTGGGGCTCCAGCACCCGGCCCCAAACGGAGGCGGAAATTCGTGATTCAGAGCGAAACTGCTGTAAAATGACGGAGCTGGGAAGGTCGGAGCCTCTGTCACAGAGTGTCTTCATTTCCTTCAGCAGTGTCTGAGGCAGATCTTGCTGACTGCAGACAGTGCTGAGCAGGACTTTGCTCCGAAATGAGAGTTCCTGTGGCATTAAAATAGATTTTTGAAAAGCCTGGCAGCACCTGTTCCCCCCTTCCAGGGATGTTCAGCCCTCATAGCTGCCCTCAGAGCCCCAATCCTGACCTCTGCTTCTGCTTCTCGCAGAATTAAGAACAACTTCTGCTCCCATAAATAGTCCCTTAAGAAGTGCGTAGGAGCTCTGTGACCAATTTCTTTTGAAAAGTGCTTTCAGTGACACCCGTGGCTGTGACCTTGCTCGCTGTTCCCACCCCTTGTCCTTGCAGGGCAGCTGTGTTTTGATGGGAGCCTGGTGGTCCTGGCCACAAACTCTGTTTCCTTCTCTCACATTTAATCAGCACTGAAAAGAGAACCTTTGGTTATCTGTGTGTTTTGTGGGAAGCTGCTGCTGCTTTTCCTGCTGCAAATCCCAAATGCTTCCTGCCTCGTGGAGGTCCTCAATCCCTGAAGTGA
Organism: Toxostoma redivivum; assembly: GCA_013397375.1. NCBI lineage: Eukaryota > Metazoa > Chordata > Aves > Passeriformes > Mimidae > Toxostoma > Toxostoma redivivum. The sequence goes on from VXBI01014357.1 coordinate 24,814, forward strand.
CTGAGGGACAGCATCTGAAAGCTCCTGTGTTCATGTCACAGCTCCCAATCCTTGCTTTTATTCCAGAAATAAAGTGTGGTTTTCCAGAGGAGAGTGATGCAGCTGAGCAAATGCATTGTCACAAACCAGTTCTCCCAGCCTGGAGTCTTGGAGCTGGTGGAGAGTCCCAAAACACTCAGCTCCGCTCAGGAAGCGGCTTCGTGTTTCATCTTTGCAAATGTGGAAATGGGAAGAGGGAGGCAGTAATGGATGAAATAAAACATATTTAACCTTTAGGGACGTAAATGGGATATCTTGGATCTGTTTGGAACAGGCATTGGGGTTGACGTGGAACGTGGTGGTGATTAAAACCAACAGCAAACATTTTTCTGCTCATGAATTACGGACTTTGTTCTTAAATGCATTAAAATCTAGAACACTTTGGGGTTTCTTAACGTGAAGGGGGAGAAGAAATAGATTTATTACCTGGAAGGTTTGATGTTATAGTTCCAGGCATGTTTCCACAACCTTCCTGCAGCCATTTGGAGCTGTACCTAATGTGGGTGCTGCCTGCATTGGGCTGCAAGTTTGAGCTCTCTCATACAATTAAAGCCATTTAACTCCATCTAAAGACCTTTTACTTGTCATTAAAACTAAATTTACTGACGATGACAGCAGGAGGAAACACATTTACCCTAACTCAGATGGGCTAAGAAAGCAAAATGTTCCAGCTAACTACAGCTTGCCTGGATTGTTAAATTTAGACCTAAAATTCTGGTCAGACAATTAAGTGCCGGCTCAGTGGCCACACCACTTCTTTTGCATGTGTGAATTGGCTGAGCTGCCTCTGTCAGGCTAGAGAGATTCTCTGTCTGAATTCTCTGGGGGTTTTTGGGCTCAGACCTGGGGAGTCTTTTCGTGGCACTGTGGTGGCTCTCTGTTTAGTCAGCAGCCTTGGTATGTTTTTCCTCTTCTTATCTGAAAATTTTTCGTGTTTATTTTTGGAATTCGTTGTAACCTGAACTTTCTCAGGTGTCCTTGTGGAGAGCAAAGAAACATCTGACTTACTTTTTAGGTAGATTTTTGCCAGTTGAGAAGAGTGTGTTCTTTCTTTTACTGTTTGTCGCTTTTATTTTTGGAGCAGGTTTGTTACTGACCAGCCTGGCAGTGCAAATACAGAGGTAGCTGAAACAGTGCAGGTTCTGTGCTTTTTGCTGAAGTAAAGGCAGCACCTAATTTAACTTCTTCAGGCAACTGCCTTCACTTTTCTCCTGGAGAAAGCATCCCTGGAAGCTGGAGGAGGCTGTTAGCAGAGGGTATGTAATACAAGGTTCTATCATGGTAGGAAATCTAGAGAGGTTCTCCTGCTCAGTATTTTCAGCTGGATTTTTTTGGGCAGCTTCCCTCAATGATAGGAAAAAAACTGGGATATTTGAGTGCTTTATTGCTTTCTCCCTTATGTAGGAAATTGGGGTGACATCCCTGCTGAATTCCAGGTGTCTGTCAGGTTGTGTTCCCGCTGTCCTGGTTGGTATTGGAGCACCTCTGTTTGCCTGAAGGCCAAAAGAATCAGTGTCTGAGCATCTTGCTTTAACTTTTGAGGTTGGTCTGGCTCGTGGGGTGTTGCAGTCAGATTTCTCTGGGATTCCTTCAGGATCCAGTCTCTGACTTTGGTTTATGGCAGCCTCTTCCAGTCTGTGACTCCATGAGGAATATCTGCAGATCATCTTCAGCAGAACTTTCTCAGACTAGTAATTACTCTTCCCTCTGAGTGTCAATAGGATATAGCTGGGCACAAGGGAGAAAAGAACTGGTCCAGGCTTGTTTTCCTGGGCTCAGCAGTGTGAGGTGAGATTTGTTCCGGGATGGTTGAACGGGTTCGTCAATCTGATCTCTCAATTGTCTTTCTATATTTTTTCTCTTGCAAGAAAAGGAGTAAAGCCCTGTAGAAGATAAGAATCGTTCTGATGTTTCAGCAGCTCATTTAAGCCACCTTATGAGCACATAGGCAAGTGAATCAGCCTTGGTGTCTTAATATGTCCTAAAATAAATTAGACTTTCGTAAGCAAATTCGGTGGGTTTGAACTGCTGTATTTTCATTAAAAGATTGCAGTGGAGAAAACGCTCTTTAAAATTCAGCCTCGGGGTTGTGTTGTTCATTAACTGATAGTCACTCCTGTTTACCTTGTGTGATAAGTCCCACGTTAAGAATGGCCAGCAGTGCTGATGCCGTCACAGCTGCCCTTCAGGGAGAATTGCTTTTTTTTTTTAATGGCTCGCTTTACTGACAGGTGGGAGTTTTTTTGGAACTCGAATAAATGCAAACAGCCACCACGTACCTCTCCTAATCATGGAAAACCACTTGTTTGTTTTTTTTTTTTTTTTTTTTCCCCTGTTCTTAGCAGCTTGGTAACACTGTTGTCGGTACAAAGGTCATTTAAAAATCTGACATGTCAGCCCAGCAACATACTGCTCCTTAATGAGGCTTAAAAGCAGCGTGGAGCTGCCTGGTGGAAATAAATTTGGAGCTGCAGAATAGAGGGAGACATGTGAACAGCTTACTGGGATGGGATCACCTGGCTTTCCTTGCACCAGATCCCCCAAAGCCCTGGGTACTTGCAGTTCTCTTGCATAAAGGGGTTTAATTTCTCCTCTTGTTATTCAAATGAGCCCAGGTGTTTGACAGCACATTTGTGTTCTCAGAAGAAAAGCAACGAAAATATCTTCTGAAATCCAGGCGTGATTTTTTTTTTTTTTTAATTATTCCTTCCTGTGTTTGAGGTTTTCTCTCCTCCTCACCTTGGCCTCCTGCAACACCTCTGACTTCATCCCCACCTGGCTAAAGCCCTGCTGTCCCTCCTGCTCCCCAGGATGTCCCTTGCCATTGAACCCAAGCTCTTGAACCTCCCTGTTCTGGTGACGCTGCCTCTGTCCTTTGAATGTCTGAAGGCTTTTCCTCTAATCCTGTTCCCCAGCACTACTGGAATTTCAGCACCTTCAGCCTCGCCTCAGTCTTTGCTCTTTGACTGTTCTCCAGTGAAAACTAGGTCAGAAACAACCGTCAGCTTCTGATATTTCACTATTCCTGTTTTATAAGTTGTAACCCAGTGTTGCTGGGTTTAATCGCTCGCTTTAATTTTCATGTATTAAATGTCTCAGCTCGCTCTGCGTGAGCAGCCTGACACAGTAAAACTGCTCCAAATAACATCTTGCCTTTAAAAGCCATGTTACCTTGATTGGGGCTGAAAAGGTGAATTATCTTTTTTTGTTACATACAATGCTGGAGATGCCAAACTTGACAGATTTTTTTTTTCCACCAGCTCTCTCTGAATTGTACATTTGCTGGCAGTTTTGGAGCTGTAATTAGCCAGCTTCTCTTTGTGCTTGTGTGGCTTTTTAACCTGATGGGTGAAAGCAAAATAAGTTAAAAAACAATAACAATAATTGGAAATCCACGGGTTGGCGAGTAAAACAGCAATGCAAGTATATTGGAAAGCATTTAAGAGATTTATTTTTAACTAAGTTGTAGCTGACTGGACCCATTCAGCGTTTTTATAAAACTATTCTTGGAATGGTGCTTGAAGTCTGAGCTGAGGTGCCTCAGTGTTCAGTGGAATCCACCTGGTGTAATTCAAGAGTATCCTTCTTCCTTTCTCTTAGGGCAGACGTGGAGCCAGCCAGTGTTGGAATACTTGGGCATTCCAGCATAAATGGCATTTAAATGAATCCTTACTTTTCAGTCTAACTTAAAGGTTGTGGTTTTAAAATTCTGCCTGAGCTGTTGTCTCTGAAAAGTTGGGTTGATTTTTTTTTTCCAAGTTGTTTATGAAGCTGTTCTTAATACACTTTAATTTTCTTCTTTCATGTGTCTCCTGCTGCTCTGTGGTTGTTTTCAAGGATTCCCCATCCAGGCACGGGGTGGGATTGTTGGGGTGTCTGTGCAGGAGCTGCACTTTGATATTTGTGTGAGGAATCCCTTCCAGCTCAGGGTGTTCAGTGATCCTGTGATTTTCCAGGATTTGAGGATCCCTGGTTTGCAGGTACCAATGTGATCCAGCCCTTGCTTTCCATCTGGGAAACATTCCCTGTGTTTGACAGGTGGGGGAATTTGGACTGGGGGGTGAAATGCTTTATTTAAGGAAAACTTGTGGAGGGGCCAGAGGAACAAATCCCAGCCCTAAATGTGGTTCTGTAGTCACTTCCCATCACTTGTGTGGCCGTCAGCCTCAGATGGAGGAGCTTGGGTGTTTTAATCAGTTCTGGAAGCTTTATTTATCCATGATGGGGATGAGGGGGAGTTAAGATGTGCTATCGTGACACACTTTTCTGTATTAATTTGGGAAACATTTTCTTCTGGCAGTTGGGGGTTTTTTGTACAGTGCAGAAAGCAAAATACTTGTAGTAGATACATTTGATACAGCTGGTCCTGGAAAAGCTTTTAATTATTTTACCCTCTGAGCCCCAAAACTGTGTTGTTGCATTGCTACAGAAAGGCTAAAATCAAGGAAAAGTGCAGTCTCCAAGAGGGACAGCAGTGAGCCAAAGCGATTTCCACAATGGAAATTTGTTTTTCTTGTCATTTCCAAAAGTTTTGGGGTTGTTGCAGAAGTGGCCACATCTCCAGCACCTCAAAGGACAGAAAACTTCCTTCAAGGTGTCTTGTTTGACAGAATTGACTCTTAAAATATTAATCTGAGAACATTTAACCCCTCTGAATTCTTGGCTCTTAACGAGTGAATCCTCCAGGGAAAACCAGCACTGCTGGTCACCTTTAGCAGAGTTGGGAATATTGGATGATTCAGTTTCCTTCTGCCAGTTTTGTTGTTGTTGGGGTTGTTTTTTTCCCCTCGGTCCTTTCCCAATTCAACAGGATCATCTGATAACTCCAATAAAATGCTGCTGCAAAAACAAGCAGTGTTGCATGCAAGAGATGATTACCCAGGGAATTTTGGGCATGGATGTCTTAATGGAATTCTTGCCAGGCTGAGGTCTCTGAATTGTCTTGCAATGTGTGCAGATACTGCTGGACTTCTCTTAGAGGAATATTTAATATTATATTTAAAGCAATACATAATATATTTAATATTATTAGTATTTCCAGTATAGGGAGGCAGAACAGGATGCTTCATTCTGCAGTATTGTTTTTTTGTTGAAAAATTTGCTTCAAAGCAATTCTAGGTGTTTGAAAAACAAATCTAAGGGTTTGCTTTCCTTTGCCTGCACTTTAGAAATACCAATATTTACCTTCCTTTTTCTACCCTGCCTTTAATTTACTGTAAAAGCCAGGCAGTGCTGCTCTGCAAGAGAGGGACAGACTTGGGCCATATGGGCCAACTTAAATTCAAAATTAATTTTACTTCAACCACTTTTTTCTTCCTGTAAAAGCAACCTACTCTAGATTTGCTACTTTTAATAAGGAGTGAGCATTGGGATTTGTTCATTTAACTCTTCCTCAAATTAGTTGCAAGTCATAAAACAGTAGGACTTATTTCTAGGTTTGTGCTTGGTTTTTTTTGCAATGGATTTGCCAGCACAGCATTATCTTTGGAGGAGAGCTTTGGGAAATGTTGTTGCAACTTGTTTTATGCTTTCCCACTTTTACCTTTTATTGCTTTTAGTCAGAGTTAGAGGAGAAAAGTCCCTTCAGGAAAAAGGGTGATAAAAAGAAGAGTTAGTGCAGAATTTTGCTGATTTCTGATGTGCTTGTGGAAAAGGAATCCTTGAACCTCTGTCTTGGGGAGAGCAGGACAAGACTGAAATAAAGGTAAAGGTGTTTGAATAGACAGTTTCGACTCAAGAATGCAACACTGAGTAATAAAATTAAAATAACTTTGAGGGCTGCTGGTTCTCAGTGTCAGGGAGGGTCTGGAACACCCTTCTGGAGTGAGTAACGGATACAGAAAATCCACTCACACTAAATGAAACTTCCTTTTCAGGGAGATGCAGTAATTGTATCAGAACTGGGAGTTTTGGTTTTGTTTTTTTTTTTCACTTGCAGGAAGGAAACTCCTGGGTTATTACACTAAAAATGGGCACTGTGTTCTGTGACTTAGTAATTCTTTCATTATAGACATTTTTAATTGATTTTTGACTGCTTTGATCAGTTCTAAACACTGGAAGCTGCACAGGGATGCAGAGGAGCTTTTTTCCTTCCAAAAGCCTTTCCTCCCTAAGCCTTTGGAAGTCGTGGGAGTTGGCTCCTGGTCCTCTGACAAAGCCTCCCTGAGCAGCCCCATCTTGTTAATAGTGGGATTGGTGGGAGTTTGTCATGATTAAACTGCAGATAATCATCATTACAGCCCTTGTGGCAGCCTGGTGATGAGACTTTATGATTATTGCTCTCCTTAATGAGCAGGTCTGCCTTAACTCTGCAGAAAAGCAAAGAGGGAAAACATCAAGTTAAAAAAAGGAGAATTGTCCCGTTGGGAAACGTGCCTGGAGTCTCTCCCAAGCTGGATTCCCACAGGAGGCTGATCCTGCCTCTGTTCCTGAGTTAATTGGGAGCCCCTGGTGCCACAAACACTTTGATCTTTTCCTCTTTTTCTCCATCCACCTTCCTCCTAACCTCAGACCACTCTGGTTTTGGGGTGGGTTTGAAGCCCTCTCATTTTTGGGGCTGGATTTGGAGTCCCCTCTCGTTTTTGGGGCTGGATTTGAAGCCCTCTCGTTTTTGGGGCTGGATTTGGATCCCCTCTGGTTTTGGGGTGGGTTTGAAGCCCTCTCGTTTTTGGGGCTGGATTTGCAGTCCCCTCTAGTTTTGGGGTGGTTTTTCTTTGCTTTTCATCTTCAGCCAGACAGAGCCCCCAGATCCCATCTGGGGTTGTTGTGGACTGGGTGTCCAGGAAGCAGCAATGGATCCAGTGACTGACTGGCCGTTCCAAAGGGAACTGATGTTTGGAATAAAAATGTTGTGGCTCTTGAAATGAGCCTGTACCTTCTTGTCCTCTTGCAGTCCCCATGGCAGAGGAGCCTTTTCCTGCAGACAGGTGGATTTAACTCTTCAGTGTCCTCTGGAAGTGCCTGCTCTGCATCAACAAATCTTCTTTGGAGACAGAGCATTCCCTGCTTGCAGCCATTTCAGCCCCTCTGTGTGTTCATATTTACTGCAGATCAAATCCCTGTCCATCCCCTGTGCTCATGAAAGAGTTCCTCAGTTCAGTGTCTGCAGTGCCACAGAAATCTGGGATTGCAGGAAGGTGTTTGGTGGTTCCTGCTCTTGGGAAGGGCTCAGCCCGGTGGATGGGGCTGCTCTGTTTGCCAGAGCCAGGCTCTGCTCCAGCCAAACAAAGTCTCCTGCTCCACAGTGGGCTGAGCAAACTCGAGACCAATTCACAATACTTTAATTATTTCTCCAAGGATTTGAGCCTCCTTTTAATTTTCTTCCTGAAAGGCATTGCCTAAATTGCCTCTGTGCCCAGCTTTCCTTCCTAGTGGAAAAATACTGCACCTTGTGCTGGCCAAACATCCTGCCTTGATGGTCAGGAGCGTTTGTCCCAGGAGTTTTTGGAGTGTTCAGGGAGCTGGAGCTCTTTTCCCAAACCCACCTTTCCCAATGTTTTCCCAAGGCTCTGATGCTGAGGATGACCTGAGGATCAGGCTGTGTCAGAGCTATTTGTTCTTTGGGAGTTTAAAGCTTTATTTTTTGCAAATACAGAAAAATCATCGCCTAATGCTGCATTAGGAAGCAAAGATTCTTTTGAAGCACTGGAAAGTTTTACTTGGAGTTACCAGATTGAAACCAAAAAGTTTTGCTGTGCTTGAGCAACCTGGGATAGTGGCAGTGTCCCTGCCCATGGCTGGGAGTGGAACTGGATGGGGTTTGAGATTCCTTCCAACCCAAACCATTCTGTTATTCCATGAAAAAAAGTGGGAATCCGGCAGAAATCACCATGTGCTGCAGCCTCCACCTCCATCCCTTGTCCTGAATTTTTGGGATGGGTGTTTGGGGAGCCATGAGGTTCAAGTATCCTAATTCCCACTGCATCTCCTTCCCCAAATTCCTGACTGAGGGCACTCTGGCAGGGAGATGCAGGGATGGGGGTGCCTCACTTGGGCTGGTTCAATTTGAATCCCCAACTAAATTCTGCAGCAGAGACCCAACAAACACACTGCATTTTATTCAGGAGGAGCTTTTTAACCTGGATTAGCTGAGATCAGAAGCTCCAGGCATGCGAGAGAGAACAGGCTGCATGGCTGGCTCAGCTCTCGTGCCTGTGGGGTGACATCTTGATGACAGTGGAGTTTAATTGCTCTCTGCTTTGCTGATACAGGCTATTGTCCATTTAGGGCCTGGCTTTCTGCTGTACAGGGCAGGACAAAGCATTTCCATTAGGCTACAGTTTGGTTTTTAACTTAATCATGTGTCTTACTCTCTAAACTTTGCACAAAGGTAGAGTTTCTCTGCATTTCAAGTGGGATGAAAGCTGAGGTGCTCAGTGTGTAGGGATGTCAAAGCCTGCTTGTGATCCTTCCTGGTGAAAGTGGTAATTTTGTTAGAATGGTGAAATTCTGTAACTCTTGAGGAGCTGGGAATGGTGAATGAAAATCTGTAACTGTAAGGAGCTTGGAATGGTGAAATTCTGTAACTTTGGACTGGGAATGGTGAAATTCTGTAACTCTGAGGAGCTGGGAATGGGGAAATTCTGTAACTCTGAGGAGCTGGGAATGGGGAAATTCTGTAACTCTGAGGAGCTGGGAATGGGGAAATTCTGTAACTCTGAGGAGCTGGGAATGGGGAAATTCTGTAACTCTGAGGAGCTGGGAATGGGGAAATTCTGTAACTCTGAGGAGCTGGGAATGGGGAAATTCTGTAACTCTGAGGAGCTGGGAATGGGGAAATTCTGTAACTCTGAGGAGCTGGGAATGGGGAAATTCTGTAACTCTGAGGAGCTGGGAATGGGGAAATTCTGTAACTCTGAGGAGCTGGGAATGGGGAAATTCTGTAACTCTGAGGAGCTGGGAATGGGGAAATTCTGTAACTCTGAGGAGCTGGGAATGGGGAAATTCTGTAACTCTGAGGAGCTGGGAATGGGGAAATTCTGTAACTCTGAGGAGCTGGGAATGGGGAAATTCTGTAACTCTGAGGAGCTGGGAATGGGGAAATTCTGTAACTCTGAGGAGCTGGGAATGGGGAAATTCTGTAACTCTGAGGAGCTGGGAATGGGGAAATTCTGTAACTCTGAGGAGCTGGGAATGGGGAAATTCTGTAACTCTGAGGAGCTGGGAATGGGGAAATTCTGTAACTCTGAGGAGCTGGGAATGGGGAAATTCTGTAACTCTGAGGAGCTGGGAATGGGGAAATTCTGTAACTCTGAGGAGCTGGGAATGGGGAAATTCTGTAACTCTGAGGAGCTGGGAATGGGGAATGAAATTCTGTAAGTTTAAGGAGCTGAGAATGGTAAAATTCTGTAACATAACCATAAATTTCAGCAAGTCGAGGTTTTTTTTGAGCTGACACTTTAAACTTCTTTATTTTCTATCTTATAGAAACACACTCAATTTTTAACCCTGGAAAATTAAACCACTGAGGAAGCAACATTTGTGCTGTAACAGCCCACATTAAATGATGCAATTATAACCAAAGAAGCCAGTGTGCCTTTTGCAGTTTAGCAATTAAAAACTTTCAAATGTACAGCGTAGCATTTTGGCTGACATAAAAGCTTTTGAGCATTTTATTGCTGCTTGTACTTCTGGGCAGGATTCGTAGGTGCTTTAATATTATGGTGATAATGTGTCCATTAATGCCTATTAGGCAAATGATAAATAATAAATACAAACTACAGTTCAGAATAATTGGTGAGAGTCCAGCTCTTAAACCTTCATCAAAAGCACCTTTTTAATAATTATTTGTGTTAAAAGCTCGAGTGTTCGCTTCTGCCCAAAATAAATTTTTTTTTAAATGTCTGGGGAGAGGAAAATGGGGGAGGTGTCTGTGACAGCACTGGATCATTAATGTGATAAAGGGAATTATCTTGGAGAGGAGGAGTGAGCAGGGGTGTCCAATTTGGGGATTGCTGCTCTGCTCCCTGGGGTTGGCAGGATCCCATCAGTGAATGTGGGTGAATCCTAAAATCCTCCAGCAGCATCCCCGTGACTCACCTGGGCAGCTGGCACCTCTCTGGGGTGGAAAGCCTCAAACAGTGGTGGATTTACATGGAATTTCCAAGGTTCTTTCCATGAGAATGCTGGATTTGAATAGCAAAACTGTAATTTTCGAGTCTCAAGCAGACTCCATCCCATCTGTGCCCAACTTCAAACGGGATCCTTGGGAGGCCTCAAATTGCAGATGGAAATTGTCTTGCAGGGAAACTGTGTTTTTAATTCCATAAGTAATAGATGGGACATGAAAAAAAAAAAAAAAAGGAATATTCAGGAGGCTTTTTTGGCTGCTGAGTTTCTGGGAGGAGGTAAATACAAGCCTTGGAATAGTGGAATGTCCTGGGAGCAGCCTCAGTGGCTCTCTGCTGGGCCAGCTGGGCTAATTGGCTGCCAGCAAACTTCACCCCCAGCCTCACTTGGAGCCGTGGGTCTGTTCCAGGCTATTCCTTTCCCTTGGGATTTGTATTCCTCGCTGCTAATGAGCTCAGGGACTGGGAGGTGTCTCCTGGGAGTCTGTCACAGCGAGGGACAGGGTGGATCTGCTTTGCCTTTGGACTCTGGTTTGCTTTGCCAAGCTCTTGTGGGGGTGTTTAAAACAAAAATATAATTTTCAGTAGAATCTGCGTGGCTCTGCAGCTTTTCTCAGGTATCCAGGTGTGCTTAAACTGAGGATCCTCCTGGATTTGGGACTTTTTTATCCCACCCTTGGCCCAGTTGTGCTGGGGAAGCAGGGGAGGAAGCCTTGCCTATATTTGGACTTTCCTGTGTGGGCTAAAGAAACATAAACCAGCTATAACCAAAGAATTAAAGAGGAACTTGGAGTTTTGGGGCATTACAGAGTCTGAAATTTGTGCTTTTTAAGCGATTTCTGGTTGTTTCCATATTTGTAACTGCTTCCTGCTTTACCTGGGCACTGGTTTTACCTGGAATTTACCAAAGTGATGGTTGGAAACATCCCATTAATCCCAGGCTTGGTTAGCAGGATTTTACAGCTTCTCTGTATATTTATTGGGAATTTTGCTACTAATTTTAACTGTTTATAAGAAGCTTTAAAATCAGAGAAGAATCCCCTTGTTGTGACACAAATAAGGGTAAATTTTCAGTTGCACTCTGGGCATTGGTGGCTCTGAACATCCAACAAAACAGACAAACACATCAATACTAAGTTTAGGCTAAATATTTTCCATAGAACACAGCCTACAGTATAAATTCCAGTAAATACATGACAGAACTTCCCAAAATGATGTCTTCTTTAATTATCTGTATTTCCCTGAAGAAACAGAGCAGCTTCCAGCTGGCTCCTTGACCTGAGGATTTCCAGTGTCCTTTCTGATCCTGGGCAGGAATATCCCATCCAGCTTTTCCACTAAAGGTGTTTAAAACCTTCTGCCAGCTTCAATCAGCTCTGATAAAACACTTCATTAGTTTTACATTCAATTCTTCTGTATTTTATTGACACTTTCTTATTCTTCCTACTCTTCCACACCTGGAATATTTCAGTGTAAGGAGCTGTTTGTGTGCTGCCACCACCTCTGTGAGCTTTCAGAGTCTCTCTTTAGGATTTCTTGCTCTCCTCTAGCCTGAGGAAACTAAAGGATGAGCATAATACTGTGATAATAAAAGCTAAATATCCTGTGGGAGCTTTGGGGATGAGTTTTGGGGTTTTTCTGGTTTAATCTCATGACTTCTGAAATAATCTTATGGTATGTGGAGGACTGACAAAAAACACTTGGTTTCTGTGGGGTTTTATTCATGTTGGCATCCCAGAGCAGAGCTTGAAGGGTTTTATTTCTCCATCATTCCCAGGAAATACAGCAGGAGCTGTGGAAAGCAGGGAATTGGGCATGGACATGTGGAATTTCTTTCCAGGTGGCAAATAAATGAGATTTTATGGAGTAGATACTGAGGTGTATCCAGGCCTTTTCTGAGGGTCTGTTTTGCAGTCAGGTGCTGAGGCTGAAGCTGGTAATTCCAGTTTGGGTAGATCTCCAAGGTGCAGCTGTGCTCTGGATGTTCCTTTGGGAATTATTCCTGCAGAGCTTTTGGGCTGCAGGATGGGCCCAGCTGTTCCAGAGGAAGTTTGATGCCCTCCTTGTGGGACCTGGCACCCTCTGGAGCTGTGGGAATGTTTTGCCAGCTTTCCAACTTCACCAGGAAACCTTCAGCTGGGACAATGGCACGGGGCAGGAATGGAATTCCTGCATCTGAGGTGTATTTAAAGGGGCTTTGCTGCCTCTGGAAGCTGCAGGTTCTTGTGTGGTGTTCCCCACAAATCCCAGGAATTGTGCTCCTTCCCTTGAGTTCCCTGGCCCCACAAATCCCAGGAATTGTGCTCCTCCTGTGCATTCCTTGACCCCACAAATCCCAGGAATTGTGCTCCTTCCCTCTGCACCTCTCCAGCACTGTCACCCCATGGACGAGCTGCAGGGATGAATATCTGGTACCTGGCAGGTGGCTGCTGCAGAGAACCTGAACTGTGCTTTTCTTCCTTGGATTTTTATTTTTAATGAACTTCCAGCAGCTGTTGTAAAGCCCATAGAGTCTCCTGGAGAGATAAAGCTGGGATTCATTGGAAGGGGATGAGGTTGTGCCCCTTTGCTTGCACAAATCTGCCTCGTTTTCCTCTTGTTTGAGCACAGAGATGAGGTTTCACCAGCATCCTTGATTTGCCAAGGATTTTCTGCATCCAGGGCTGGGGAGGTGACTTGGTTTAATTGGAAAGGCAGAGGGAAAGACCTTGTTCCCATTTAAAAGGGATGGAATGGCATTTCTAGGAACTGGAAGTTCAGTCATGGCATCACTGAGGAAGAGGAATTCAGTGACTCTGAGGTGACTCTTCAGAAAATGACAGAGGGATTTTGGACAGGGCAGCAAGAACTCTCCATGATTGGGGTTGTCCATCCCAGAACATTTAATCCAAGTGAAGATATAAATGGAAATGTGCTTTTAATTTGATTTCACGTCATTCATCTGTTCTCTTTTGTTCTGAAGGAAGGTGTCCATGCAGGGATTTAATTTCAGCTAATAAAGGTACTTAGAGTCACATCCTTAATTAGTTTAGGGTGTGCAGGGTGCTCTCCTCTTCCATGAACATCCTGAACGAGCTGTAGACAAGGAGTTGGACATCAGGGCAGTGATGCTTCAGTGCAGAACTTCCCAAAAGTATCATTTGCTGTACAAGAACCACATGGCTTGGTTTTTTTTTTATTTAAATCCAGATTTTTTTCGTGTTTCAAATGCTTGTTTGCTCAAGTATGTTCCTATGAATTTCTGGACACGGGGAACAAAAAGCTGGCCAGGCTGTCCATGAACAGTGTGCTGTGGAATGCAGTGTCGTGGCACTCGAGGAATTCAGTGATCTCTGTACCAAGATGTTGTTTATTGGTGCTTTCTAAAGGTTGTTCTGGGTCTGTAAAATTCCTTATCCAGCACTCAGAGAGCGTTCCTGCTTTCCTCAGCGTCATAAAATGTCCTGTAATGATCCTGGGTGTGATGCAGATCTGTGGAATCCTATTGGATGAGCTCTTCAAAAAAACTCAGGCTCTGTCTTGGGCTGGGTTTATCCATCCAAGTTTTGTTGGGTTTATCTGGGCTAAAAGGATTTTTATTTTGCTGGCAGATTTATCCATTTTTTTGTTGTTGATGTTGTGGCTGAGATTCTTCACTGCTAGGCTGGAAAAGTTTTATGAGGGATGGTTAACTACATGAATTTTTAGCTGTTTAACTCTCTTGCTGCTAAAATTTAAATATCTATTTCTCTAATCAATTGAAAATTGATCCATTGGAAATTAACTGGCACAAACAGCACAACATAACAAGTTTTAGGTTTGTTCTCCCAAATTCCTGGTGGTTTTCCAATGGAAATGTGTCTCCCATACACGTGGCAACATTTTCATTTATAATGATACTTCCACCCTAATTATAAATTCTTCTGTACCTTTGGAAAGCTTCACAATGGGGTCCCACAAGCCCCATGGAGCACAATTCCTGTCTTGGAATGCTTTGTGTGATTTAGAAAATTAAACATCCACAACCCCAATTCTGCTGGAATTGGAGAAGTCCAAACTCAGCTTGGGTTGGGTCTGTTATTTTTTTTCTAGAGTTAAAACCTCAGGTGAGATTGGAATTGAAATCTTGAGATCTCTAAAATGACAACGAGGCAAAAAGGCTGAAACTGAGCAGTTTTAGAGTCACAGGAATACAATTTTTTAAATATAAGCAGCTGAGCCTGGAGGATTGTTGAAACAGGCAACGTAACAACAGGATTTTGCAACGGAGCTGCAGTTTGCTTTTCCAAAGGATTGCCAGCTTTCTCTTGGAAAAAATTCACTTTGTGTCCTCTCAGGCCGAGAACTTGAATAAATTTTCCCCTCTAGTGTCCATTTTTTAACTCAAAACTTACATAAGCACCAAAGCTGAGCTGTTCTGTGCCCAAAATGTGGTGGAGGAGTTGAGAGAAGCCAAGTGTCAGCTCTGACCTTAGCTTATCCCTTTTCTGGATACAGATCATTGTTTCAGGAATTTTCTTGTTTTCTTACTTGAAATACACATTTTCCTGACCTTTCCCCTTGGAAAAAGAAATAAGGAAAGTAAAAAATCCAGGTGAAAATCAAGCTTGAGTGTGGCTTGGCAGCTAACATTGGAGCTTCGAATTTCTCTGAGGTAATTTTTGTTTTTCCACTTGTTTTTGTAGGATGCTGTGACGTCAAAACCAGTCATCCAGTTTCAAGGAAGCCAAGGGGTAAGTTTGTCCCTGGAAAGTTCTTTACATTTAATGGGATTGAGGAATTTGAGCTGTTCCAGCTCAAGGAATGATGCTGTGACTGCTGACAGTGAGAGATGGAGGTTCAGGTGTGCTCCAGGAAGGGTTTGCTCGTGGATTTTTCTCTCTCTCTAAAACCTTTTCCCTCTTTATTTCCTAACCTTGCTAAATCCATGGGAAATTCAGATTTGTGAGGCTGTGCAGAACAGGGAAAAGGAAAGGATGCAGAAATCCATGGACTCCTCACCTGTATCCCAAGAAAACACCGTGCTGAACTCACTGCAAGGCTTTTTGAGTCCCAGTTCCTCCCAGCAGCAGAGCTTGGAGGCTGCTCTGAGAGTCCTGGAGGTTTATTTAATGTAACTGCAGTTCTGTGAGTACCAGAAGTTATTTTAGATTTAGGAGTTTTACTTCCCCAACTTGTGTTCCAGTGACAGAACTCTGGGATATTTTTAGCCCCTTGAACCAGTCTGTCATGCCAGTTGCTGACAACGTTGAGATTTACGTGGTGGTGTTTCTGGTAAAGCAATGCAGCCCTTCAGTGAACTTGAAAAATGTCATTTAGATACCTTGTAATTCTAAAAAAGCCTCTGTTTAACTTTAGTCTCTGCAGAAAGAAGGGGATTTTTTTTTTAAGTTTTTTTTTCAATAATCTGAATTTAGCTGTAACTTCTGATTATTTTTTTTATGCACTGGCACATTAAAGCTTTCAAAAGAGCTTGGATTGAGTAGACATTAAACCCAGCACATTGTCCTTGCCCACATCCTACTTTGTGATATTATTCTCACTAACAGTACATAGAAAATGTGGCAGGAAAGACATGATTGTTATTGTAAGTTAAGAAGAAAAATACGAACCTTCTTGTCCTGGGAAATAAAGAAAGGAGCAATTTCCAGGTTTTTTTGCTTTGTTTAGACTTGAACTTCCCCGAAAGCTCAGCATGAAAGTTGAGATCAAAATCTGCCACTGAGGCTGGGCACAATCAGAAATGAGGAGGAAAACTGAAGGGTGGGTGATTTGTCTTTATTTGATGAGCTTTGCTCATGGAATAAAGAAGCTAAAAATGCTGGCAATGCTTTCCTTTCCCTTTGGAAGCAAGATCTACACCTGACTTTTCCAGTAAAGCTGTTTCAGTTTTGGAAATGCCTCCTCTGAATGTTTTTCCTTGAAGGAAATGTAGCAAAAGGGATCAAAAACTGCTCAAAATGCTCCTCTGCCTTTGCTCATGGTGTGTTCCACATGGACCTGATATGGGCAAAAATTAACAAAAAATAATCATTTGTAGGGATAAATAGAATCTTTTCAAATAGAATATTTTCAAATGCTGCAGTTGCTTCTAGAAATTAAAAAAAAAATAAGAGTTAATTCTATTTGAGCTGTGAAGTCCCAGAAGTGGAAGAGCTGCCTGGCACCTGCAGTGCCACTGCTTGGAGAAGGAGAGGAGCCAGGAGGGCTGGGCTGGGCTGGGAGGAGGATGTGGCACCAGAGCTGACCTCTGCCTGCTCCTCCTCTGTGCTTAATTAACAGCACTGACGAGGAAAGGCCAAAGGTAGAGCTTTGAAGGGAGCTGCAGCTCCATGGGAGCACACAGAAAGAGCTCTTTGTCCCTTTTATTATTTTTTTTTTTCCCTGGGTATGACAAGGAGCTGGCAGCTGGGGAACCATCTGCTTTTAAGGGTAGGACTCTGCATGTCAGGATTCTCCTGCTTTTTTTAAGGAGCTGAGGCTTGAAATGCTTTCGAGGGATCCTCCATCAGTTGGGCTGAGGAGAAAATTCCAGGAATTCACCAGGCTCCCATACTCACATGATGGCATTAAAAAAGATTTGTTGAGCTGTTTTACTTTTTATATTATTTCTGCTGCTCTTCCTCAATTCCTCGAATTGCTGCTTTCCTATTTTGCTTCCCAGAAAATGCAGCTGTGGAGAATCCCATGAACTTTTTGAGGTGGGGAGTTTGTTCATGGCACAACTGTCAGTGGGATTGGAAGCAGTGAGGTTTTAACAGTGGGAATTTTCTGTGCAAGTTTCCCTCTCTCAAGAGGGAAAAGCTTCACTTGATGATTTAGGGAGGCAGGACATAAAATGAGAATTTAAACAAACTGCTGCTTCTTGAATTTAACTCTCTAGAAGCCTTTAAATTCCATGTGTTTTCACCTATTCCAGTGTTACTCTAAAAGATGTCAAGGATACTTTCGGTTTCTAATACACAGAAAATGCAATGATTGAGACACTAATTAACCAGGGAAGGGAATTGTTGGGAATAAAACCCAGGGTCAGCAAGGTGGCAGCAGAAAGGAGGAAGTCAGCCCAAGATAAAACAGCTGTTCCAGTGACAGGGAACAAAACCTCTCCTGCCTGGATCCTGGTCTGGATCCAATCTCACAGGAGCTGATAAAATCTTTTGGGATTTTGCCTTGGGATGTGTTCTGTAGTGATGCTGCTCTTGTTAATGGCTTTTATTCTGTGTAATAATCAGAATTTCAGTTGTGATAA
Organism: Toxostoma redivivum; assembly: GCA_013397375.1. Classification (NCBI taxonomy): domain Eukaryota; kingdom Metazoa; phylum Chordata; class Aves; order Passeriformes; family Mimidae; genus Toxostoma; species Toxostoma redivivum. Next base: position 42,148 of record VXBI01014357.1, read on the forward strand.
CCAGGTTGTTTCTACCAGAGTGGGACCATGGAGATTCCTTAGGAGCAGCACCTGGCTGTCAGTTTTGCCTTGTGGATTTTCTGGGATAATTTTATAAGTTTTTTATGGAGTTTTGAGCATTGTGCTTGTTCCATTGTGCACATAAATTAGAATTTAAGAGCTGGAGTACCACAGCATTACAAAATGTGTACAGAACTGTGCTAGAAATACTGAAAATGCTTCTATTTTGGTAAAAAGATGTACAGAATCAGAACTTAGCCTGGCTGAAATTTGCAGGTGCTCGTGGGGTGGTGAGAGCAGGGACAAAAATTAACTGGGGAGGGGAAAAATACCCAAATTCAGGTGCCAAACCCACATGTGTTGTGCAGCATTTTTAAAATGACTGCTGGGAGCAAAACATCTCTGCTTTGTGATTGGGAAATACAAAGTTTCTCCTGCTCCTTGGGGATGGAGTTTTGGTGTTAACAGAGGGAGGTGAAATCTCTGCTCAGAGCGAGCTGTCCACAGATGAATGTTACTTGAAAGAAGAAAACAGAAGTCACATCTGTACCGAGCTATTTTTAAGTGTCTCTGGTTACTGGTGCAGCACCCAGCACCAAAATTAGGGCTCCCTCAAAGCAGTCACCATGCTGATTTGGTGGCTTGAGAAACCTTCTGTTTTCAGCTAAAAATAATTCCTAGATAACGGCCAGCTTGCACATGTGAGACACTTTTCAGTACTAAAGTGACTCTGCCTCATTTTACAGCCTGTGGAAACGCTGCAAAAACCCTCCAAAAATCAAAAAATTCAGGGCTTTTGGTGCAGCTGTTTTTTCCAGTAGCAAAGCAGGATGGAGGACAAAGTTCTTGGAGTGTGTGGAGGTGTGATTTGGTGACATCCTGCAGGTTTTATTTTCCAGGCTCAGGTGCAGCACAGCTCGATCCCCCTGGAAGCCCTGGTGGATTTTCCTTTTCTTCCCATTCCCACCAAATTTCCAGCTGCAAAATCCCCCCCCAAAGTGTGCTGCTTACACAACTCTGCCTTTCTGGTAAAGCAGAAGGGAATTTTCTTCCCCCCTGGGTGGGGGCAGAGGATGCCAGGAAAGATTAAAAGAGCTCGAGGGCTGTGGTGCAGGTTTGGCAGGGGAGATAATGGAGCTGCTCAGGGAGGGTCCAGCAGCACCCCAAAAATCTGCTCCCAGTATTTCCACACCTGGATCCTGGGGATAGCTTGTCCTCTTGCACAAAGCAAGGCTCAAATTTGGGTTTCTGGAAGTTTTTGGAAGAAGGGAGCTCTGTTTGAGGGCAGGGAAACGCCACACACGGGCTGGGCTCAAGAGCTCCTCGCTGCCTCTGAGAACATCCCTGTGGTTTAGCAGAGGGACACAGATCCCTGGGTTTTCCAGGCTGCTGGAGACGTCTGAGGTCTGAAGGAAACCACCCAAAACCCCTCCTGTCCCAGCACAGTCATGTGTGGATGCCACGGGCTGCCTTGCTGGGAGCGTGTATTTTCTGCGTAGATGTGGCAATCTGGGTAAATATAAATCCATGTGGTAAAAGCCTGGCCTAAAATAGGCTGGAGCTGGTGTTCCTTCTGTCTCAGCTTCTGGAAGCCATCTTAATTATCAAATATTGATGTGATAGTAGAGCTCAGATGCTGACATTTATGTTGGATCCTGAATGCAGAGGGGAGACAGTTTCCCTTTTGAAAAATGAATGGCTGTGGGGAGGGTGAAAAAAACAATGCAGGATGGCTGTGGAGTTGTCTGTGGAGCACACTTAATGCTTGATTAAATATTTAATTTAGCAGCAGCGTCACACTCTGCTGTGAGCCATGAAATCTTGTTATGGAATTATAATTTCTTAAAAAAGAATAAGCATGCTACCTAGTGACCTGGCTTGTGCTATGTTTAGTGCTGGATCAGTAATTCTAAAGAAATGAGCCTCGAGTGTTTTACATTGAATATAAACAGTGGGAGCGAGTCTGTTTTGAGCTTGAATCAATAGAATTGGGTCAGATTCCTACAACAAGGTGGTTGTGGGCTCTTTTTGAGGCACTGTTCTCCCACAGCCATATCCATTTTCCCTCTGTTACCTTCTCCTTCCCCCTGCACACAGTGGGGATAACTTGAATTCTTCTCACAGCCTCTGTGCAGTAACCCAGGTGCTTTCCTTGTTGCAAAACGCCTCAGAGCATCCTGGCTGCAGGAGAGTTGAGCTCTGAGGAGCTCTGAGTGACCAATGTTCCTCCTCTCCCGAGCAGCACATCGCCATCCCCCGGCCCGACCGACCGGCAGAAGTGAGGACCTTCACCTTTTATCTCTCCAATATTGGCAAGGACAGCCCCCAGGGGAGCTTTGACTGCATCCAGCAGTATGTATCCAGGTGAGTGGGGCATCCAAGAAAAAAACAGCCTTTTTTTTTTTTTTTTAAATTATTTTTACCCTCTATTCCGGAGCATCTTTTCCTTAACAAAGCTTAATGCACGTTCTTCCTTTTTAGAGTCTTTCTGATCTGTTTTGATGTGGTTTTTTTTTGGGAAGCATCTCTCAGCTCCTCTGTGTGCCCCCCACTATTATTCAGCTAACCACCCCACCCCAGTGCCAGCCTGGTGTCCCTTTGCAGTGTCAGGAGTACCTTTTCCATTGCATTTCTCTTGCAGCAATGGCAATATCCATTTGGATTGCCTGGGAAGCATACAGGATAAAATCACCGTGTGTGCTACTGATGATTCCTACCAGAAGGCGAGGCAGAGCATGGCACAGGCAGAGGAGGAGACTCGCAGCCGGAGCGCCATAGTCATTAAACCTGGGGGGAGATATGTAGGTAAGCAGCCACTCAGTTTGGGGCTCTGCACTCCATTTGGCACCCAGCAGGCTCTGGAGGCAAATCCTGATGTTGTTGGCTTGATTGTGGCAGTCTGAAAAGTTCCTGGTAGTTCCTCATGGGTGATTTAGGCTCTGCTTGTGTTTTGTTGTGTTCACTTCCATCGTCACCCCAAGGTGGCTGCCCCAGCCCTGGAGGTGTCCAAGATCAGGTTGGAGTAACCCAAAGGTGTCCCTGCCCATGGCAGGGGGTGGCACTGGGTGATTTTAAGGTGCCACCCAGCCCAAAGCACTGTGGGTTGTCCCTGTGCAGTGACGTGGCTCTGGTCATGTCTGTCACATGGCAGTGCTGGGGCTCCCTACTGAGCCCTCCCAGTGTCCCTGCTCCTGGCCAGCTCAGCTAAAACTGTCACCACCGTGTCACAGCTGTGCCCACGGGACTGCAGCAGGGAGGACACAGGCAGCAGTGCCCTCTGTTAATAAACACAGACACTAAAGCAGCCTGGAACAGCCCTTCTCACTGTGACAGCAGCAGGAAAGCCTTAGCAGAGGAAATAAAACAAATAACACAGGGAGCTGCAGAGACCCAGGGCTCAGGGCCCTGCTTAACCTCAGCTCACAAACTTCGGGCACAAACAGTAACCAGAATGAAAAGTTTCACTTTTTTTTTTTTTTTTTTTTTTTTTTTGGATTGGTTTTTTCTCTCCGCCCC
>VXBI01014357.1:45727-62479 GCA_013397375.1 Toxostoma redivivum
TTTTCTCTGAGGCAGCTGCTTTTCCTGCAGCCCATGTGATCTGCAGCCAGTCTCTTCTCAGAGGATCTGTGATGAGAAGGGTTGAGTTGCAAAATGTAGAACTGACCCTGACTCATTGTCACAGCAGCCAAGTGCTCAAAGCTGAGAAAGGAGATAGTAATCAGGAAGGAAATGCATTGATTTCCTGTAGGCCAGAAGATTATTTTGTTTAGCTCCTCTTTGAGAACATTACAGTAAGTGCCTGAAGTTAAAGCTTCTGAGGGAGAAGATTCTCAAAGCAATTTGCTTCCTGGAAAGATGAAGCAAAACTTTTTTTTAAAAAATTAAAAATACTCCTGGCTAAAACCTTTTACTGCCCTGAAATGGAGACAGAGCCATGTGAAAGCAGCAGGGGCAGAGCGTGTGCTCACAGCACTCCTAGATAAGATGTCAGTGTTTGAGGAGAGCTCTGGTCCAAGAAGGAAGGGCTTGGAAGGACAGTCCTGGTGTGGGATCTGCAGGTCCTGGAGTGCCAGCAGCATCAGCTGATTGCTGCAGGCTGGGCTGGAGGGACAGGGCTGGCTCTCACATTTCCAGGAGAACACGGAGCTCAGCAGTCGAGCGCCAGTGGAGTCGTTCCAGGCAGCTCAGATGTGGAAAAATTTATATGAAATGTTGAAATTGGAGAGCAGCAGAACTTACAGATGTGAGCTGACACTTGAATAAATAGATATGTAAATAGATAGCTGCAGGTAAAGCTGCAGGGGATGTGTGCTTGTAGCCACACTAAATATGTGTGCATACATCCACAGACATGCACGTGTATAAATATTTGAAAATCCTTTGTGTCCTGGCTTAACTTAGCTTTTTCTTTTCCTATCACTGTGCATTTTGGCTGCAGCCTTTAAGTGGAAACCTCCCAACGTGATGTTTTTACTGTTCATGACCTGGCAAGAGTTAAGGCAGTTTCAGAAAGCTGACGAATCTTCTCTTGTCCCATTTCTGGAAACAAAATCCAGTTGACCTCTGGATTGTGGGATGTTTAACGTGCGAATTGGTGTCGTTCCCCCTCTCATCTCCCCTCAGCCCTGCCGAGGATGGGTCTTGCTTCCTCTCCCAGCACTGTGGTGTATAATAAAAAGCCAGGAAATGGGGCCTGGGTTACGCAATGTGCAGCTCAGTAAAACAAACAGTGCAGACAATCCCCAGTATCTTCAGATGACTCAGTTGAAAACGTTGCTTCCTAGCAATGGAGCAGTGCCCTGCTGGAATAAACCTCCCAAACACTTGCAGTAAATGCTGGATGTTGTTTGTCCTAGTGAAGGTCACTTTCTCCAGCCCAAGTGATTATTGATTGGATCTCCAGGTTTCTAGACCTTGGAACCCACACGTTTTGTTTTCAGCTTTGCTTGGTTTACTTTTGGTAGCAGGAACCTGCTCCTGTGTTTGAAACAATCCCAGTCCTTTGATTTGAGATGGTGTCAGGGTTCTGTTTTTCAGTAGGAATGGGAAAAAAACGAATTGTTGGATGGTGCTGTCAGCAGCCAAGAACCACAGTGGGGATGGAGCTGAGGTGCACTTGTGAGCCAGCTTTATGTTGTCACTTATCTGCAGACGCAGTGGAGAAGGGGTTATTCCATCAGCACAGGCAGCACCCTCATGAATAGGCTGATGGCCCAGTGTCAGCCCCATTCATGGGGCCGTGTTTGGAGGGGGAAGGGAGGTGGACCCAGCCCCATAAAGTTCCTATTGTTCTAAAAGCAGAAACATCTGCTGGAGGAGCGTTTTTGCTGAGCTCAGCAGCGGGGAGCCGCTCGTTGACCAGTTCTGGTCTTTCCACTCCGTATTTCCCACTCTTCTACATAATAATGCAGAATTTTCTTCTCATAGGGAAGGCAAAAAAAAAAAAAAAATAGTTCGATTAACCGTGGGGGATACGTGCACTTGGGATAAACGAAAAGCTGGCAAACAAAGGGAGCTTTATGTAAGCTGGTGGCCAATAATACTCAGGTTTCCAGAGCTTGGTGTTGCTGTTTACTTGTTAGAAGCTTGTCACGAAGCATAAACCTCACGGGATGCTCGTTCCGGCGGCGCGTCGGGACCCAGGGGGTGCGCTGGTGGTGTCTGTCCTTCCCTGTCACCTCGTGGCACTTCCCTGGGGTGTGACCAACTCCACATTGGTGTTGACAGCCCCCACTGGCCTTTGCAAGGGTGACTGCTGCACTTCACTATTCTCATCTCATTTTAGGCAAAAAGGTTCAGGTGCGTAAACCTGCACCAGGAGCTTCCGATGCTGTTCCCTCCAGGAAGCGCCCAACGCCAGTCAACCTTGCCAGTGCAATAAAGAGAGGCAATAGTGCGATTTCCCAGAGACCCTTCAAAGATAGGGTTGTGCACTTACTGGCACTAAAGCCTTATAAGAAACCTGAACTTATTCTCAGATTGCAGAAGGATGGACTTTCTCAGCAGGACAAGGATTTGCTGGATAACCTTCTGCAACAGGTTTGTACTCTGATGAAAGGCAACGATTTAGGTAAAGGGAAAAAAAAAAAAATGTTTTCTCAGCACCCCCCCCTCCCGTGGCAGTGGAACCTGTTATCTCCAGGCTGCAGCTGAATGTGACTCTAAAGGCTGTGGGGGACACATTTCTCAGCTCCCAGTGCTGGTGCAGAGATAGCAGGAGCCTCCTGTGGCTACGCCTCAGGTTAGGGAGGTGCAACCAAGCTGGATGGTTCTGGCTCACCAGATCAGTCCCTTTTAGAGGGACACTTCTGCTTGGTCATGGGGAGGATTCTCTTAACAGAGGATCTACAAATTATTTGGTCATAACCTCTAAATCTCTATTTTATTCTCATGGCTGTAAAGGAGCAATGCTCTGTACTGGTACAAGTTTTGTATATGAAGGAAAAGATACCCCCAGGTTTTTTTATATTCCTCAGAGCCTCTCCTGCTTGGAAGTGCCACTGGTCAGGTGTGAAGATCATGCAGCTCCTTGCCAAGCACATTATTTGTGTGTCAAGTGTGAAAGCTGTCTCCAAGCTGAATCAGTTCCTAGCACTTTGAGTCACATTAAAGGTGCCATTTTAGGCCTCGCAGTAAACACCTTCATTGCTTTATTAAACACATCATGGCTATTTATTTAAATGCTGCAGCTGCCTTCTGGGTTGGAATATATTCTGGAAAAAAACTCTTTTTTTTTTTTTTATTTTCTTTCTTTTTTACTCCTTTCCATAAAGAGTGAGACAGGAGTTCACTTTGCCCAAGGGCACAGGGCAGGTTGTATTAAAAACAAAGTCACAGCTGGCACAACTCGTTCCTCCCTTAGATTTTAATCCCAGAGCCCTTAATTTCCCAGCAGCTTTTCAGAGCACTTTTTCAATTCTATCACTGAGTTCCAGAGTAGAAACCTCTTGTTTCTGATGCTGACTTTGGATGGATGCTGTGCCCTGAGCCCTGGCAGGCGAGCGGCGCGTGCGGCGCTGGCCACGTTGGGCTCAATGCTGATTTGGCTGTAAACGTGGTGCTCGTAAAGTTTAATCCCTCTCAGCCCTCCCATGCACAGGCAGACACAGATAAGCTAAAAATTACAGGGCTGTTGTTAAAGCTACACAGCTAAATCTGTCTAGGTGTGGGTTTCATTGTGCTCTTGCATCTCTCGCAGGACTCCGTGTTCCTGGCGGCCTTTTTGCCTCATTTTGCAAGGTTTCTATTTTTGGGAGGGTTGGGGTGGAGCTTGCAGAGTCCCACACGAGCAAAACAAGGAGGTAGCAGCTCTCAGCCTCTGTGCAGAGAAAAATCCAAGTTGTTCTTCCTGGGCTCCAAGAACAGGCAGGAAACAGAAATTCTGGGAGAGTTTTTTTTTTTTTTTTTTTGGTAAAGGAGAACCTGGATTTGTCTCCTGGGTGTGTTTACAGGGATACCTCAATGTAAAACACAGCTCAAATTCTTGTTGTATTTTGGCTCAGGATTTTGGAAAGCTGACAGGACTGAAAGGAAAAACAAAGTGTTTGTCATGTAAACTGATAACTGGGCTTTCTATTTTTGCTTATCAAGAGAGTTTGACATGTTGGTTGTGCAGCCTTTTGCTCTGAAATTCTTAGTTTTTTAATATTTTTAATATTAAGCTGTAGCCTCCCTAAAGCAAAAGCAGAGGAATCAGCAGCACCTTCAGTTCACTCAAGACTTCCAACTCCTTTGCTTGTTTTTGAGGCATTTTCCTGCTGTGTGGATAATAGAAATCCCTGAGCACAGCCACGTCCTGAATGGAGAACAGTAATCCCTAAACAGATGCACAAGATCTCCATGCAGAGAATAAAAGCATTTCCCACTTTCAAGGGTAGCAGTCCCTGAGCTGAGGGGCTCCAGCAGGGAATTTGGGCTGCAGCTGCTGCCTCTGCCTGGCTGTGGGCAGAGCATTTGGGCCTCCTTATCCCTCTTCAAAAACACATTGAAGGCTTTATTTTCATCTGAAACTTGCAGTGTTCTGCAAGCTGAGGTTGCCCAGAGAAGCTGCCCCATCTCTGGGAGTGTCCAAGGCCAGGTTGGAGCAATCTGGGATAATGGAAGGTGTCCCTGCCCTTGGAATTGGATGGAACCAAACCATTCCAGGACACTCTGGAGCACCCAAGAGAGATTCACTCTCTCTGAAAGCCTCACTGGGGCTCTTTGTTTTGTGCCAGCTCTGGATTTTCATGCGTGTACCAACAGCAAGAAGTTAAATTTTCAGTCAGGCTGTGGAAAGATTGATCCAAGTGGGATGACTCTTTCCCAAGTTGTTTCCATTCTAATCCAGCTGTGCCCATTCCTCTCCATGCAGGCACCACGCAGGGTTTTGTGTGGGGGAACTCCACAGGGCAGGGTTGGATAAAATGTCAGGCAGCTGCTGGTGCAAGCGTGCTGAGCTCCCTGCAGTGCTCTGCTGCCTTAAAGCTGGAAATCCCAGGTTCTGTTCTTGCCCTGGAGAAGTTCTCCATAAAATCCAGGTGATCCCAGGACATTCTGCTCACAGCCTCTCTGTGGCCTGTTCTGTTGGCTCGTTAGTGAGAAATTATCTCCTGGCAATTGTTAACCAAGTTATGGCCCCCAGAGTTCCTCTTTGGCCATAAACTGCCCCATTTTGGCTGTGGGACAGGTGTGATAAGTGAACTCCCTGTTCCCATTAAGGTTTTATTTCCAGGTGTTTCCATCAAGTGGTGGTGTGCTGGTCCAGGCTCCCCAAACTGAATAATCTCTTTTAGATATGACTTATTTCCCACTCAACTGGCTGTGCTTTAGAAGCTCATTATGAATTATTGCAGTGACAAGGCGGAAGGAAAGGCACAGTTTGATTAAATAATCTTAATAATGAGGAAATGAAATATTAAAGTCTCTCCTTGTTCTCTGACACTACTAACAACTGCTAAGTCTGCTCAGATTTTGCCTTCATCTTGGCTCTTGTTTGGTGGAGGAAGTGGGAAAATGAAACCCTGACGATGTTTTTCCAAATTCCTTCTGTTGCAGGTGGCAAATCTGAGTGCCAAGGACAGCACTTTCACACTGAAAGATTGTGTATACAAAGAAGTGCAGAAGGACTGGCCTGGCTACTCAGAAGGAGATCAGCAGTTGTTGAAGAGGATCCTCGTTAGGTAATTATCCATTTTCTTCTCTCTGCTATCATCCAGGGAGGGAATCCTGGGCCAGGGGAAGGTTCAGGAAATTAAAAGGTGTGTAAGTTGAGTGTGTGACTTATTTTGACATAATTTTAAGCTGCCCATCACCCAGGGACCTGTAGGAGTGGACTAAACTTGAATATCCAAGTGGATCCACTTTAAATCATTAAAGGCAAAGCTTGGGGGAAGCCTGGCTGGGAGCAGAGCTGGTAGAGTTAATTCTGCTGCTCTAAAATCTGGGAGATGAGTGGATTAAATGTCTCCAGTTCAGCTCTCCTTTGAAACTCTCCTTCCTTTTTCCCACATCTTCCTGTTTCATCCCTAAATCTGAGATGTGATTGAAATGGTGGCTGCATGGAAAAGCAAGAGGTTGTTCTGTAGGGATAAATCCTTTAAAACTCCTGCTGGTTATTCTGCTTGGAGTGTGATCTCTGTTCCCTTGTTCCCTCCTGGAACAGCCCTTAACACACTCAGTTCATCCTTATTGCTGAAACTTTTTCCCTCTAGAGATATTTTCCTTAGGAAAAGCTTGGAAGCTTCTGGCTGGCAGGGAAAGAGATCAAATCTCTCAGTTTTCTCCAAATTGTGCTCTGAGTGTTGATATTTTTCAGTGCCTTGGTACAGATTTTGTCATGCAGGCAAAGCTTTTACTTGTGCTTTATTTTATTGCACTTTTGGTTAAGCTGAAGCACAGCGTGCTCTGTTTGAGCACTTCCCATGATTTAAAAGCACAATTGACTTGGAGATGAGACTATTTTAAACCAAAAGAAAACTTGCACTCCAAGTGCTTTGGAGTGCTCAAGGAGAATCAAAACTCATTTAAATGGCCTTGATGTGAAATTGTAATTAAAAAGAAAAATACAATTGCCATGCAGTCTTTATGGCTTTCAAAAAAAAAAAAAAGAAGAAAAGAAAAAAAAGCCATGTTTACTGCTTTTTCTAGAATTGTGACATTTACTTGGGTGAGGGTCTAAAAATAGACCTTGGAAAGGATGTATTCAACTGTACAAACAAAGCCCTGCTCAGGCAGTGCAGGTAATGAGGCTCCAAAATGGAAAAAAAACATGTTGGGTTGAAGACAGGAGAAAAACAGGCCCAGAGAAAGGGCACAGGAGGCAGCAGACGTCGGGGTTTGCATCACCAACCAATTGTTGCAGCATTTCAGGGCCAGTGGCCACTCAGTGCCTCAGCAGCTGCAGAAATTAACACACCTGCAGGTATTAAAGCTGGGTCTAACTAGGCTTGGGTTAAACCAGCTCATTTTTTCCTCCTTTTTAATGTTTTCTCTGTCACTGCTGGGGACCTGGAGCAGCCTTCCCCGTAAATGAGCTTTAAGGTCCTTCCAACACAAACCATTCCAGAATCCTCTGGAATCTCTGCTGAGCTCAGTGCTTTGAAACTCCTTAAATCCATAATTAACAATTAGAAGATGTGACAGGCTGATCAACCCCCAAAAAAGCCACTTTCACTGAGGTGCTTGGGCAATATCAGTGTCTCCATTTTCACAGTCCCCAGGTCCTTTCCTTGAGTTGATCTGTGGCTGCTGGGGTTGTTTTAAATAAAATTAAACAAAGCCAGGACAGTGGTGACACTGCAGATGTCTAAATATTGCTGCAACACAAGCTCAGGTTAAAAGCCAAATCTTGTCAAGTCCTGGGCGTTATCCCTGAGATAAATCTTCCCAATGTTTAAGGATATGAGTGAGCTTTAATGCTGATTCCAGTTTCTTGTGAGAGAATTTAAAAGTGAGTTATTCAGGCTCCACAGCTCCTGACAAACTGACTGCAGAGCTGCTTTATTAAAACCTTTAACCCTGAATTCTATTTTTTTTTTTTTCAGTTTGTCAGCTGCAACTTGATGCAAGAGTAGTTTTGTTTTCTTTCTGGGTGATTAATTGAGGGACAGTCTGGTGTCAGAATTGTTGGGCAAAGTTGGTGGGCTGGGAAAATACTCAGAGACCTGGAGAGGAGCAGAGACCCAGCCTGGAGGGGAATTTATGCACTCAATTGATTCTAATTGTACTTTTTGTTGCTACAAAAGGGTTTCTTTATTTGTCCAGTACCACAAATACAGCCCAGAGTAGCTCTGTTTTGCATGATGCAACTTAAAAGTATTATTGGGAAGCCCAAAATGTAAATCCTGGTGGACCAATAATACCTCAGCAGTTCCTGTTCTAATGCTGCTTTTCCTGGACCCAGAGGAGCTCGCTGCTGAAAGGGCTCCTGTTGCCATAAAATGCTGTTTTAATGATGCTAATGAGTGGGAGAAGTTATTCCTCCACATCTGAGCTTGAGTTTCAGCCCCTCTTCAGTGAGCTTTGCTTTCTAAGTTGTCTCAGAAAGCAAAAACTCAGCAGAAATTTGTTTAATTAATGTCTCCCTGAGCTGTATTTTGATCAGCAGGAATAATATCTGATATCCTTTACACCTTAAAATTCAATGCCATTTTTACTGATCCCCATGTGAATGATGCTTCTGAGGCTGGAATTGATTTAATTCTTACGTCACCAGTTCAAGAGAAGAAAAGGTGAAATTGTTGAAAAAGGAGTTCCAACCTCAACAGGGAATCTTTTCATGTGTCCAAGGTGTTCCTTCCATTGCCAAAGATCCACAAAAACCAAAGCAAGAAAGAGATGAGGAATTCCAATTTGTCATTGATATTTTCCTGTAGTACTTTCTCCTTCCCAGATTTTCTCAGAGACCAGAGCCTGAACGAGCTCCTTTTATGGCACCTTCAAGCAGAGTTTGAGCCCAAGAAAATCTCCAGGTGTGCAGTGCCACCTTGTCCCCCTGGCACGGGCTGTGACCACAGCCCCTGGTTGTGTTTTGCAGGAAGCTGTGCCAGCCCCAGAACAGCGGCACTTTCCAGGGAGAAGCTCCATCCCTGAGCCCTCCAAAGGACACCCTCAACTCCAGCTCTCCCCCTCAGGTGGGTGATCCCCTCCTCCCCAGCCCCTGATGGATTTGGCTGTGCCTGTCTGCACCCTGTAATCACCTGCTGCCGGGTCAGGAGGTCTTTGGGGTTTTTATTTCTGTTTTATTAAGTTGGAGTCTCGTTCTGGCTTTGCTCAGCATCTGTTTCTCCTCTCCTCAGCAAAGGCCTGTGGGGAGGATCTCTGACAATGAGGCTCAGGTTTAGTTTTAAGGGCTAAATTCCTTTTGCAGTGCCTCCATCCCTCCTGGAGTTCCTGGGAGAACGAGCTTGTGTTTTCCTCATTACTAATAATTGAGTGGAACGAAGCTGTAATAAGCAGCTCCCAAACATGGCTGAGTTATTAAAACCCTTGACCTTTTGCAGCCTAATTGCCATGACAGATCAGGAGCAGGTTGGGCTGCTCCTGCCTCAGAGATGCCAGAGCAGGGAGCTGTGAAAAGAACATTTTGCCTGCTTTTTCCACGACCATAAACCACACAGGAGCCGCGTTTGACGCGTGTCAAGCAGAGCCTTGTCCCCAGTTCTCCCAGTATCTCCCAGCACAGGCGTTGCTGGCGTTGTGAAATGTGCTGCCTTCCCTTCTTCCAGTGTGGGTCAGCCCAGACAAGTTGAGTATTTATTCTTCTCCTGCCAATGGAATGTGTAATGCCTGCTTGTCTGGACAGACGCACCGAGGATTAGTGGCAAAGAATATTAACAGGTAAAGAAATTATGAGCTCCCTGGCACTGGGAGGGAGGCAATTCTCTGGTTGAGAACAAGGACTGTGTAACTTGTTTGCCAGGTAGCTGATTCCAAATCCTCTCCTGCTCTGCTCTGGGCACGTTCCTGGTGAGTGAAGAATGATCACCTTCAAGTTAGTTCAGAAAGATCCTGGTCTTGTCTTTTTTTTTAAGGTTGAAAAATTACCTTGTTTCTCTGGCTGTCCATATTTTAAAGGCTCAAAGGTCTTTAGGGTGAGGATTTGATCACTCAAAATGACCCAGTTACAGCTTTGGGTGGTTGGTTGTGTTGGATTTAGGAAAGGCTGGTGAAACAGGGACAATCCAATGTGGAATAGAAATGTTTCCAGCATGATTCTGTCGTGTCAGACAGCAAACCACAGCGTTGTGAGTTGTCACTTTTTAAATACTCTCTGGCTGTAGTTTCTATTTAGAGAAATGGTTTTTAATGGGTGCAGTGCCAGCAGAGGATTGGGATTTGGTAGGCTGGAATGCAGAATATTCTGGGAAAGTTCAGCTGTGGAATGCAGGTGAAGAAGATTGGTCTGGTAATTCTAGAAAATGGATGTATATAACCCTCCTAAGCAGGGAGATGAGTTTGGAGAAGCTGATATTTGTTGTTTTCAGAGAAAAGGTTGTAAAACCTGGCAGATTTTTTAGCTCTGTCAGCTGTTCAGAGCCCTGCAGACAGAGATGGCCCCTCCTTGGGGAGATGGACACTGGGAGCTCTTGCCAAGCCGGTCGGACGTGCTGTCCTTGCCCCTTGAGCTCAGTGGCAGAACCAGCAGCTCTTCCTTAATTACCTTGACAGGTGGAAAGAATTCCTGGCACTGAGCAGTGTCCTCAAGACCCCTGAGTTTAGCAAAGAGAGAAGAAAATCCAGGGGAAAAAAAAAAAAAGAGGGAATTAGGGGCTGCTCCAGCCACCATCCAGCTGCGTTTCAGCGATGGAACAACATTTCCATTCGCAAACACGTCGCCATCCTGCCTGAGACAGAAAGAAAATAATGGATTATCCAAAAGAAATACCCAGGGCTATCACTTGTTTTCCTCTGGGCACGGAATAATCTTTGGCTCAGAGCTGTGGCAGCCCCAGAGCTGCCAGGTGGGCACACACTGAGGTGGTTTTGGCTGGCACGGGCTGGGCTGAGCCTGATGGATTGGTTCTTCCATGGAGCAGCTTTTCCAGGCTGGAGGCAGCTGCCTCCAAGGTTTGGGCACAGCTGGGAACCACTTCCTTCTCTACCCTTGCTCAAAAAAGGGTTGCTCAGGTCATGTTGGCCCCTGTGACATGGGTTTTTAAATGTCCCCTTTTGCCTGAAATTCTGAGAACTGAGCAGTTGGCGCTTCCTCCCCTCTTCGGGGCAATGCCTCGTTCTTGAGAAGAGGAAGGAACAGGGAAGGGGTGAAGTTTTTGGTCACAGAGCTGGGAATAAAATGCAGAACTGGTGAATCCCTCCCTGCTCCAGGGGGCTGAGCACATTTCTCCTTCACAGGGACTTTGGACCGATGTTCTTATCACAGAATGGTTTGGGTTGGGAGGGACCTTAGAGCTCATCCAGTTCCATCCCTGCCATGGGCAGAACACCTTCCACTGTCCCAGGTTGTTCCAAGCCCTGTCCAGCCTGGCCTTGGACACTGCCAGGGATATTTCTCTAATTGGCTTGGGACAGGGGGAAGCTGCAGGGTTTGAGTTCCAAAGGGCTGGGTTTGAAATAAGCTTGGGGGTGGATAATAGGGGAATCAGGAATTGCTGATGGGGTTCTTTAAGCTGTCCCAACAAACTCTGGGCTCTGGGAAGCAGCTGGGGATGGATAAGCTGCTTTTCCCGGGGATGTTTATCCCTTCTCCCCTGTATTGCACCACCACCTAGTGGTAACATCCAGCTCCACTTCTACACCTTCAACGCGATTTATTTCTCCTTTTTTTTTTTTTTTTTTCTTTCCCCTCCCTCCCTAACAGAAACGATCCCAGCCTCTGGAGTTCATCGACCCTTTGGCCAACAAAAAGCCCAGGATCTCACATTTGGCTCACAGAACCCAACCCACTCTCAACGGGAAGCTGAATTCCTCCAACGGGAAGGACACCCTGGCCCCCCCTGCCCTGCCCCAGGCTCTGCCCGAGCCCGTGAGCTCCAGCTCCTCCCTCCCTGCCCTGGAGCTGCCCAGGCCTCACGATCCCCTGTCGGATGTCAGCAATGACCTGACTCACAACGGCAGAGACTGTGAGAACACGGAGCCTCCCGACAGACTGAGTCACCCCCTGCCCACAGACTGTGCCCAGAGCAGCAAACACAACTGCGGCTCCTACGTCAAATCCAAGAAAAAATCCAAAAAGCACAAAGACAAGGAGAAGGAGAGGAAGGAGAAGAAGAGCGAGGAGAAGTGCAAAGAGGAGAAGCAGAACTGTGAAGTAATAAAAAATGCTGACTTAGTTAGTGTTCCCCAGGAACAGGTCCCAGGTGAGTGCTTTGGTGCTGGCTGGGAGCCATGCCAGGATTCCCTGGAGGAATGGGCACATCCTGGGCCGTGCCAGGTGCTCTGGGGACCCAAATGCCAGCACTGTCCTCCCTCCAGATCACCAGAGGTGCTTCCTCTCCACACAGGGTGTCAGGTTTTTCCTGTTTAACCTTTCCTGCTGTTTGGAACCGCCTCAGAGCGTGTCATGTTTCTCCTGGGTAAATTAAAAGCTGGGATAATCTGTGGGGATGAAAGGCTGGGAGCAGTGGGAAGAGCAGTGCAGCGCTTGTGTTGGCTGTTGTGATGACTGTTGTTTGGGTTTTTTTAATGAAAAGTTACTCACAAAAGCTTTTAATACTGGCTACAAAAGAAATGATAGATAAACCTGGTGATAAATGCTGTTAAAGCAGTGGAGAACCAGCTCTTCCAGGCTGGAAAAGCTTCCTTACCTCCCACTAGGGCTGGGAATTTATTTTTTCAAGGACTGACACAGCAGGGACTCTCCATTGAGGTGGGATGAAAACATTTTCCATCCAGACACTATTTCAAAGTCAGGTCCCTGCACTCTTAGAGCAGAGAATATTTCTTGGCTGATCCCCTCCATTCCTTCTCCTGCTGCTTCCATGTTTTCTGTTGTTTCTTTCAGCTCCCCAGAGCACTGGGACTTTCCCTGCAGCCTCTGGGAATATCTGTTAAATTCCTTTTTGCATTTTCCTTCACCCTGTTACTATTTTCTACATTCCCCTTCCTGCTTGGTGCATGAAAATCCTCCAGTTTTGGCTCCAAAGGACAATATTTTGGAATGGAGACTGGTTTGCTGGATTTCCTGGGAAGGGGGAGCTTCTCAGGGAGTTGGGGTTGAGCTGGTCCCAGCCCTCCCCTTCCCCACAGGCTTTGCAGCAGTGACAAAAAGCATTTTGGTGGCTCAGCAGTGATTCCTGAGGACAGTCTGTGGGGCTCATGAGTGTGTGGCACTGCAGAACTGAGAATTCTTGGACTTTCCTATCAATCTCAGGTTTTTTTTCTGTGAATGTTGTGTTTCTCTTCCCCATGTGGTTCTGGAGAGACACCCACACATTCTCTCTTTTTGTCTTATAAATACCCAAACACCCCAAACTCTTGGAAAATTGCTGAGCTTCCTCCACCACTTTTTCTGCTTCTCTTTGCTGTTTAATTCCTGGATTTTTGTTCATTATTAGGAGTTGGGTTTTGTCTCTGCTGCTGTTTTGAGGTAACAAATCCGAGCTGGACTGGGAGCAATCACAAACAGGATGTGGTCAGTCCTGCTTGGATCCTGGACAGCCAGAGCTGGGATGTTTTCCTGCTGTGGGTAGCATCATCCTCATCCTCCTCCTTCCCCCATTTCCCCCTGGAGCTGTAGGGAAGCAGAGAATCACAAAAAGTTTGGGTTGGAAGGACCTTAAAGCTCATCTGGTTCCACCACCTGCCATGGGCATGGAAACCTCCTGCCAGAAGTGGGAGTTTCTCCTGGGAATTTTTGTTCCAGAGGCTCTGGAGGGATCTTTGGGGTTCTTTCAGTCAGTAGGTGGCACTCACAGTCAAAATAATCCTTCCCTTCCACTGTCCTTAAACCCTGTTGTGCATCTTCCACGCTGTGGTCAGGGAAGGAGGAAAAGCAGGAGGAGCTGCAGCAGGAATTTGGGGTTGGGATGTTTTTAGAAACGCTGGGTTTGTGCCATTCTCCCATCCTGCTCAGGGAAGCTTTTCTGCGGAAATTCAGAGGAAAACCCATCTTTTTAAGGATACAGTCAGGGTCCAGCTGACTCTGGTGAGGATTTGGAATGTGACACACAGTTTGTGGGAAATGTCCCTTTCCAAAGGTGGATCCAGCTGCTTTCTTCCTCCACATTCATCCTGCAGTGTTTGGTGGATGTGGAGGATGAGTCTGCTTTAGGTTTATTCTGTTCATCCTTCAATTTCTGAACATTCTGAGCTGAGCCTCCATTAATGCCTGGATTTGTGTTTGGAGCTGCATTCCCTAAAACCCTCTCAGTGGTGCCCTGCATGACTCTGGGATGTGAATTCAGGAATCTCAAGTGTAGAAGCAGGAGAACAGAGGGTTCACCTTGCCCAGCTCAGCTCTCTGGGCTCAGGGCTGTGTTTTCCTCATTCCCAGTGGTGCTCTCAGTGTCATCCCACTCCAGGCACTGTTTATCCACCAATTAAATTCAGATTTTTTTGCTCCTCGGTGTGCTGGCTCACGTTGGTGTTGTTTTGCTGACAGACAAATATTGGAGTAGCCTTGAACTTTCAGCCACCTTGTTGTGGCTCCTCTGCCTCTGTCAGTTCCAAGCAAAACAGAAATCCTTTAGAATTCCATAAACTGTATATCTCAGGCAAGTTTTATGAGTTCGAAGCTAAATTGCAAAGAGCTTTGAAGTTCAAGAACATCTATAAACAAATCTTTATTTTTTCAGGTTTAAATGGAACATGCAATAATTCTAGTGTACCAACATCAACTTCAGAAATGCCAGATTATTTATTGTAAGTATGTTTATCAGTTGCTTCATCACTTTGGGATCGTGTTTCAAGCTAAAAATAATCACAACGTGCTGGGGATTTTTGTTGGACTTTTTGTGTTATTTGATAGAACTTTGTTAGGTGGGTGTAAGAAAAAAAGTAAAAAGAGTAAGCCCAGCTCTGCAGATTAATAGTTGAGACTAAACTTGATATCAAAGCTGGTTTTTACCTCCTTAAGGAGTTCAAGGTTATCTCCTAGAGATTGTTTTAAATACTTCAAGAAACATTTCATACCTTAGAGGGGTTTGAAAGGATTAAACATCTCCACGTTCCAGCTGGGAGCTCTGAGAGGGAATAATCTGCTTTCGTGTTGGGAAAGGCAGGGCAGGGAAGGATTTGGGGTGGTTTGCTAATTCTTGCCCTCTTCAGAGCCAAGATCATCTCCATAAAGCAGTGAAATATTCTTTCCTGGGAGGCTCTAACCCCTGGGTTAGGATCTGAGTTGTTTCACCTCTTGACTCTTTAATCAGATCCCCTCGAGGTTAATTAAACAACCAAAACTCAAAAATCCCTGTGAGGGGAGCCCAGAATCTGCATAAACCCAAACCTGTTCTAAACAAAGCTTTGGGGTGGGGAAAAAGTTGTAGCTGAGGGGGGGAAAAAAATTCCCTGTGCATGTCCCAGCCCTGGGGGTTGTTTCCATCAGAGCTGGTTTGGCTGTGCTGGGATTGCTGGGAGGGAAGGGATGGAGGAGGAGGAGGAGGAAGAAGCTCCAGGGCAGATAAAAGTTCCTGCTGTGGTTTCTGCTTTGCTGGGCTGGATCAGCCATACAAACAACCCCTTCAAGGTGACATTTTTAGGCCTATTCCAAAGAATTTGGGTGGCTGGGGATGGTTTTTCTCTCACCCACGTGCTGATCTCTCCCAAAAAGGGATATTGCAGCTCCCTGAGCCCTCTGCAAGGAAACTGGGAGAGGTTTCTGAGCTCTGTGGTCTCACCTGGTGTGATCTGACTGGTTTGTGCCCAGCTCCTCAAATTCTAAGAGCTGTCACTGCTGTTTGATGCTTCTTTATCCAGTGTGGATGGTTCTTTATCCCAGCCCCAGCAAGGACTCAGTTCTAAAAGTTTCAAGCACTGAAAGTTCCCTCTTCATTTGAGGCCTAAATCAACTTTTCCGTGTTCATGCACCAAGCTGGCTTTGCTGCAGGGAGGCAAATTAGAGCCATCACCTACTAAAAGATGATTTTTACCTTCAGAGAGGGCTGTAAATGTCAGCTTTAATGGCTTTTTGTTGAGCAGAATAACTTCCAAAAGGCCCCCAAAGGCACATCAGTTCAACCTGAGCTCAGGACACATCGAGTATCTCCAGAAGGTGCTGGAAATAGAGTTGCTAGTGGTAAAAAAAAAAAAAAAAAAAAAACAGAATAAAGCTCCTCACCGTGGTTTCTTGTCGTGCTCTTGCCACATAATCACCCTGCGAGCGTTTTGCAACGATGGCTCAATGCTTTTTGTGTTCCTTTAAAGACTCTTAACACTGGAAGCATCGTATTCCTGCTGTTCCAAAGCCTGGCACAGATGCAGAACTCCATGTTCTGTGGGCCAGCAGGAGTCAGAGAAGCTGTAGCAGCCCTATCTGAGTGTCCTCCTCCACCCCCAGCTGCTCCAGGCTTGGCTGTACCTGCCCATTTCACCCTATCTGGCAGAGATAGAAGTTTTGGGAGCAAGCATTGTTTGTTTTACAGGAGGTCAAGGCAACAATCCCCGGTGGTTGCCTCCATAATTTGCTACTTTAATGCAAGTCAGGATGAGAGGAAACGGCCTCAAGCTGCACCAGGGGAGGTTTGGATGGGATATTAGGGAGAATTTCTTCACTGGCACAGGGAATCACCATCCCTGGAGGGATTTAAGCCATGTGGATGTGGCACTTGGGGACGTGGTTTAGTGGTGGCTGGGATTTGATCTTGGAGGGCTTTTCCAGCTTTAATCCCGGAATGGTTTGGGCTGGAATGAGCTAAAGCCCATCCAGTCCCACCCCTGCCACAGGCAGGGACACCTTCCACTATCCCAGGCTGCTGCAAACACTTCAGGGATGAGACAACCACAGCTTCTCTGAGACTTCCATCCCACACCCTTCACAGTGAAGAATTCCTCCCCAAAATCCCGCTTAGATGATCCTGAATTATCCATGATTTTATTTCCAGTCAGGCTCATCCCCCCTGTGCTCATCCTGAGGAGAATCCCCCACAAAATCCATTCACCAAACCCTTTTTTTCCCCCCCTGCAGAAAATACGCAGCCATTTCCTCCTCGGAGCAGCGTCAGAGCTACAAAAACGATTTCAACGCGGAGTACAACGAGTACAGGGACTTGCACGCCCGGATAGAGAGGATAACCCGACGGTTCACCCAGCTGGATGCCAAGCTGAAGCAGCTTCTGCAGGGCTCTGAGGAATACAAGGTAGAAAGAGAGCTAAAAACACCCCCTCCCCCCCAAAAAAAAAAAAAAAAAAAAGCACCCGTGGCCAGTGTCCGAG
>VXBI01014360.1:0-12245 GCA_013397375.1 Toxostoma redivivum
CAGTCCATCCTCATTGTCCATGGGATTTATGGCACATTGTCAGTGTCACTGAGCAACCAATATTATACAGTTCAACATTACAGGCTGTTCTCACAGAAAAATCAAATCCCCTTAAGGTGCACATTGTGTTTCCCTGTCACTCTGCATTAACCACCAAGTGAACACAGGTCGTTGAGCAAAAACAATCCCACAGATGGGTTTTCCCTTGCTTGAAACAGGACTAATCCAAACTGCCTTCCCTAACACGTTTCTCATATGTGCCACTGGGACTTTATCCCCTTCTATGGGACATGGAGGTTTTGATTGGGCAAGGCCAGCTCGATTGGTGGAGCCTCTAGTTTTAAGTAACCAGGTGGCCTTCGCTAAACATATATCCCAATGTTTGAAGGTTCCACTTCTTCATGTCCTCTCTGTGGTCATGAAGGTAAAACCAAAGGTTACCTTGTGGTATGGACCCTCTCTCTCAAGGAGGGGGATGCTTGCTCCCAATAGCAGAGACTCTGGTCTGTACTGGCAGGGCATGGGGACATTTCCTCTCTAGTTTGCTCAAATCTTTCAAATATGTCCACAGTCTTGGACAGTCTTTCCACAGCTGAGGTGTAGGTCAGTAGGGAGGAAAAAAGATGTTCTTCATATTGCCAGAGTGGGGTAGTCACCTGAAGCACTCTTCATTCTCCTTCTTTCATTGACACCAATGCCAGCGAGATGGTGTATAGTGATGGTGCACTCTGTACAAATTGTGCCACATAGATTGTCTACACCGGATCTCTAGATCTATAGGGGACTGTTCCTTATTTGAACCCCTATAGAGTACCTCCAGCACAGCTAATTCTCTCAGGTACTGGATACATTGCTCCATGGTGTTTGTTCCACCTGCTTCAGGAAACTATTAGATCATCCTTAAAAGAATACCTTCCCCTCACACTTGACAGGAGTCACCTGCAGAGGCTGAATTTCTGTCCTCTTCCCAATCCCCTTGTCAATGCCCACATCCTGGAAGAGGGATTCCAGTTGCTTGGCTTCATTACCATCTAGTTTCATATCATGGGGCACGATATCCCAGCATCGGAGAAGCCAGGACACCAGGGCCTCACCCAACTGGTGGCTGAAATCTTTTCACATATCTCTTAGCTCACACCGGGATAGGAATTGGGTGATTATCTCTGGCCCTACCTCTTCCTCCTGTTGTGAGGGCTCTGCTTCCCCTTCATCCCTCACTACGCGAACTGATTTGATCTTGGATTTTTTTTTTTTTCTGTATAGGGGCAACTGCTACCAGCACTGGTTGTTCCTCTGGTTCAGCTGCAGTTTGAGTGGCCAAGGTGGCAGTTGCTCTGCTTTCCTCCTCCTCCTGCTGAGGGTGCCGTCTAGTGATGATCAGTGTTCGATAAATAGTAGCCAGGGCCCAGCAGACTGCAGTAAGTTGTTCCTCTCTGGAGTTGACGCAGGATTCTCCTTGCAAATATTTTCTATCATTTTTTCAGGGTCTTGTAGTTGTTCAGGGGTGTACTTCCAAACCACTGGAGCAGAGAATTTCTTCAAAATCTAGCCCCTTTTCTCCCACATTCCATGCCATTCATGACTATACACCCTTGAGGTAGATCTCTGAATGATCTTCTTAGAAATCTCTTGACTCTAAACATAGTGCAGACTGCACTGAGGAGACCCGGCAGACTTAGCAACAAGAGCATGCTTTCCTTAACATCCAATGGGAATTCAAAATTCTCAAAAGCTGTTGTAACAGGCCTGAAGAAGGAAAAGGGGATGAAAAGCTGGGGAAAACTATCCTCCCCTGTTCCCCCCACAGACTGAGCACAATTATTAATGGACTTCCAGAGGTTGCATCCAAGGTAAGGGTAGCAGAGCAACACTGAATACACATCCCAAATTACCTCCATTGCTGTTGATATTATCATGTCATAAACTGATATCCCACAGTACAGCAACAAAGCAATCCTGAACTGTCTCCCTGCTCTGAAAAAGAGCATTGCAAAGAGCACATCATGCATATTTCTGAATATATACAGGGTTAGGTATCACAACCACGTGAACAGATCAAGCAACATTGTGACTGGTGGCTCTGTACCTAATACAAGAAATGCTTATATCAAATTTATTTCCAATCTGCTCTGGGCAGATCTGTTATTTCAACCCAACACAAAAGTGTACAAAAAAGAGAGTACAGAGCTTGACCTGACTGCAACCATGCCACCCAGACCACTCCCTTTGGTCGGAGCCAATGCTACCCCAGTGCTCTGCTCCACTGGAAAGAAATGCCTGAGAGAGTCCCTTTCTCCCACCCGTGGCAATGACTTAAGATGGTTTTTGTAGCAGGACTCTGCCCTTGGAATGGGGTCAAACAACACAAAGAATGCCCTATTTTGCAAGCTATCAGTGGTGGGCTGAGTGAGGGTGTCATGCTGCTTTTGGTGTTGAATTAGTCTAAAAGCAGTCTGGCTCATCATCCTCAAATTAACATCCTGATAATGAGGCAAAGATTTGGTAGATAAGCTGCCAAGCTGACCTGGAGACATATGACTGGCAGTCATATCACATTGCACTATAAAAGTCCAGTTCACTTTCATACGGTAGGTTCTTCTAACATATTAACATATTCCTTCCTGGAGTGTGTGTATGAAGCTTCCTCCCTTAAAGGAGGGATGCCCCTTCAAGGATACTCCTCAAGGTTGAGTGAAAGAGATCTACCCACGAGTGTTGTTGGTATGGTGAGTTACATCAATCTCTGGTTGTTTCTAATTGTTTCTTTTTGATAGCTTTAATATAATTGCTTCAATATAATTGCTTTGATATAATGCACTGTACTATACTATACTAGCAGTTTTAGCTTTTATACTGTGTTGTAAATAATTCTGATTAATATATTTTGTCTAATCATTAGTCATAACAAATAATTCATTTAATATAAATATATCTGATTTGCCATCTTTAATCCTGCGGGACAAAGTTACATAAACGATTGACAAAATCTGGGCCTAAGACTGGATTCAGCCACACCCAGACTCCTCTCTGAGGTGTTTAGAAAGCAAGGGGGTCCTTTCTGCACCTCATGACTCAATGGTAAGGTTTCTTTAATAAACTTTGTCTGAAGCTCCCACTCTCACCCCGGACAGTATAAAATAACATCTGTTTCTTGGCCATGCCCACATAGCTTCAGGCTCCGCCCCCTCACGGCTACTGCAAAAAATTAACCCTGTCCTTGTCCAAAACGAGGACGAACACAACCCATGAAGGAAACTGCAAACCATCAACTCTTCCTCCCCTTCAGAAAAAAATAAAAAGGAAAGAGAGGGAGGAGAAGCTATGATTTAGTATTTCTAAGCACTTAAAGCCAAACTGATGCTTGAAATGCACATTTGCTAAGGTTTAATGACATGGAATCAGAGTAATAGCATTTAAATCGGCCATTTTGTCTAAATAAAAGTACTCCAAACAGGATACAGCTTCTGCTGGAAGCTAAAGGGTGTTTTGGCTGTGTTGATTGGGATGTACTTTCATACTCAGCCGAAGTATAGCAGAACTACTGTGTAAAACTAGACAGTCGTTATTCACTTTGCAGCTTCTATTATAATGCACACTGGTTTTCAATGGACACAGCCTAAAATATTTTGCCTAACTAAAAAAATAACTTGAACACTGTGTAATCAAATCTTCTCTCAGATATCACTGAGTTGATGTTCTGCTTATGCAAGAATAAAGGAAGGTACAAATGAAAGGACAAAGAAGCAATACCTACAGGTGTATTCAGTTTGCATGGCCAGGTTTTGGTAGTGGTAGGGGGCTTCTTCTGTGAGAAACTGCTGGAATTTTCCCCTATGTCCAACAGAGCCAAAGCCAGCTGGCTCCAAGACAGACCCACCACTGGCCAAGGCTGAGCCAGAGATAGTGGTAGAACCTCTGTGATAGCATATTTAAGAAGGGGAAAAAAATACAACAGCAACTTCAGTCAGAAGAGAGGAGTGAGAATATGTGAAAGAAACACCTACGCAGACCAATACATCAGTGCAGAAGGAGGGGCAGGAGGTGCTCCAGGTACTGGAGCTGTTTCCCCTGCAACCTGTGGTGAAGATCATGGTGAGGTAGCTGAGCCCCTGCAGTCCATGGAGGTCCACAGTGGAGCAGAGATCCACCTGCAGCCTGTGAAGGACCCCATGCCAGTGCAGGTGAACGCCCAAAGGAGTCTGTGACCCTGTGGGAAGCTGACACTGGAGCAGGATTCTGACAGGACCTGTGTACCTATGGAGAGAGGAGCTCACACTGGAGCANCTGCAGAGCCATAGAGAGAGGAGCCCACACTGGAGCAGGTTTGCTGGCAGGACTTGTGACCCTGTGGGGGGCCCAGGCTGGAGTAGCCTCTTCCTGAAGGACTGCACTCCATGGAAAGGACCCATGCTGGAGTAGAGGAAGAGTGTGGAGTCTTCACCCTGAGGAGGAAGGACTGGCAGAAACCATGTGGGATGAACTGACTGCAACCCCTGTTCCTTGTCCGCTGTGCCATTCAGGGAGGAGGAGGTAGAGAACTTGTGAGAAAAGTTAAGCCCTGGAAGAAGGGAGGGGTGGGGGAAGGTGTTCTTAAAATTTGGTTTTATTTCTCATCATCCTACTCTGATTTGACTGGTAATAAATCTAACTAATTTTGCCAGGTTGAGTCTGTTTTGCCCATGACAGTAATTACTTAGTGATCGCTCCCTGTCCTTATCTCTACCCATTAACCCCTTGTTATATTTTCACTCTTCCCCTGTCCAGCTGTGGGAGTGATAGAGCAGCTTTGGTGGGTGCCTGGCATCCAACCAAGGTCAAACCACCACAACAGGAAAACTCACTTCTGCCAAATTAATTTTTAAAGGGAATTTACGGGTACATTTTTGGAGGCAAAACAAGTATTGAATCATTCCTGGAAAAAAAAAAGTTATATAAGGAGAAATCATGAACTCTCTTTTCTCCAGGAAATGCCTCTGGAAGGTTCACAAAATCTCATGCGTGTCTGCTACATCAGACACTTGTCACCCCACAGTACCAATTGTAAGCATAAGTAGGAGTGGATTTATGCTAATCTGAATCAAAAGAAGCAGCATAAGTAAAAATTGCCCTAATTTATCTTAAATAATGTCAGGAAAAAAAACAACAGTACACAGTGCCTTTTAGGATTGTGTTATAATATATGCCATTTCACTTTAACTGAGACTGACATTCAGTCTTTTAGTGGTTTGATTTTCTTTATTTCTATCATTAAAAGAAATAAAAAAGTAAATATATACCATAAACGTCCGGATCCACAATTAGTCCACTACCTGTGCATGGAAAGAGAAAAGAAGGAAAAAAAAAAAAAACCAGAAAGAAAAGCCCTTGTAAATAGATTGCAAATGCTAGAAGAATAAGAACTTCTTTAGGATATTTTTAAGAGCTTGCATGTTATTTGCAAGAGCATTGGTCAATACCTACACAATTTCAAAGCAGCATCAATATATTGCATTGTAATTTACAATTATTTTAGAGCTATCCCAAATATTAACACTTTGCTTCGTGTGAAACAGATAATGCACAAGACATTTGTTCTAGTAAAATCAGGCATATTTACCAAATGGGTAAAATTCTGCTCTCTGCTGCTAATGTCTATCTGGAATAAATGCAACAGTAATTGTTCTCATTGAAAATCAATGGTAAAATTCTCCCTGACATTATGCAGAAGCAGACTTCAGTGAGAGTTACAACAACCGACTTTTACCTGGTCAGAAAATTTGCAGTTAAATCACTGAGAGCAAACTGATTTAGAGCTGCAGCATTGTGACAAATTAAAGGCTAGAGGATGCTGTTAAGAGGATGTTCCCAAGAAGCCAGCTGCACACCTGATCCACAGACAGGACTCTTAGTGAAAAGAATAAGATTTCCTACATGCAAAGAGATATCCTATAGGAAAAGAAACCAGAGAAGCCAGACTGCACAAGCAAAGTGGGTACCTGTCTAGTACATAGTTTTCTACATTTTACTAGTTCCAGTTTGCAGCTTTTTCCAATCATTGCACATATGTAAGGCTAAGTACATGTGTGAGTATAACACACACTGAAGTTAGTATACTGTTAGTCTATTCGTGCTTTGAAAGATACTTGTGTTATTATAGAATCATAGAATATCCTGAGTTTTCAAGGACCCACAAAGATCATCAAAGTCCAACATATTTCAACATGCCCATTCATCCTGGTCTATAATCTATTTATAGCATGCCTTATGTATGGTTTTGTTGTTGTTGTTGGTAATAAAATTAATAATTAGAACCTTTAAAGGTGACTCAAACTTCAAAAAGCATAATTCCATTTATAGTACCATACAGGAATTCCATAGCACTGACATTACACTGGCATAAAGACCAGAACACAGTTGTTTCTGCTTACTTCAACAGCATGAGAATCTGTGCTGAAAATATGAGAGTCGCAACCTATTTGCAAAATGACAGCAGACAATAGGGTTCATTTTAAAATGCATTTGATGATATTCTAGTACCCAGAGATGTAAAGAGGCCCCATGAGAATGGTCATGTCAATCTGCAGAAATGAATAACAAGTAAGTGTGTGCTACTGTCTGTCCTCAAGCAAGTTCTGAGCAGGGATTTTTGTCCATAAACCTTTGTGGATTCAGTTTTTCCAGTATAAAACATTCAGCTGATGAAAGAACCAGTTTGCTTTCTATATGAGTCTTACTTCTCATAATCTGAAAAAAAAAATCCCAAACAAAATTCCTAGGCCTTTACTCTGGAGTTAAATGACAACATTTTTATTACTCTCTACTGAAAATGGGATCACAGAATCAGATTGGTTTAACCTGTAATTCCTGCTAGGGGTATATAAAACACGAAGTAATCTATTCCATTCAAATACCTTTTATATAACTAAATACTTTACTTGAAATAAAGTTGAAAAAAATCAAGAAGTTGGACCAACCCCAAACTTCTATGTAGTATTCCATACATAAAAACATCATCAAAATGTTCGTTGAATCTATTTCAATGTAAAAGTTTTCCACAGTAATTTTGCGTGTCTACATGCAATTATTTTAATGCAAAGAACAGCATCTCTGTTAGAAGAGGATGTTGTGCAAAAAAAGTATTACAGACATATCCTATTCATTCATCTTTATAAACTTCTTCAACTACATTTTGTTTGCTTGCTTCTCTCTTTATAAAGTTAACATTTTCAAAATAAAGCAGCAGCAAAAGACTCAACCCCCAAAAATACTTGTGTAACACAGCCACATGTTAGTAAAACCAAGGTTGAGGAGGTTAACTAGATAAGTCATTTCTCCTGATCTTAATTTTTAAGACTGGTTTGGTGCCATCCCCACATACAAACTGATTTTTAATGCAGTTACTTCCAGGCTATATGTAGTCCAGTTTGAACACAACATAGATTATTTTGGAGACTTGTAATGCATATGTTTATAAAAAGGAAGGAACAAATAAATAATGGTGTCTTTATAATTGGGAGGATAGCTTTAATTTAAAAGGCCACAACTGGAAAATTTTCAGCTTACAGGGGACAAGCATAAAAAAAATAACATTAAAGGAGAAAACCAATAAATTAATATAAATGTATTAGAGGAACTTCTATTCTCTTAAGAAAATTAAGCCAGATTCATATTCAATCATCAGAGCACAAGAGAACTTCCACTGTATGCAGAATATCTATATGGTTAACTGTTTAATTGTAGTATTAAAGGATGCCAGTAGCTGAAACCATGACCTGTTTCTGTAATTGGTCTATTTAAGGAAGGGTTGTAGAGAAAAAAGGAGAGAGCAGCTACTAAGAACAGGAGGAGAAAATAGAGCCTGATTATATCAGCTCTTCACCTTATCTTTCTAAGGGTGGGAAAGAAAAAGACTTGCCATCTCTCTCCCTGTAGCAGGCTGAGTTGATAGGAACTAATGTTAAATACAAACCCTATTTTTAACCATATTTTTACTGTCTGTAGCCTACAATGTAGGAGAGGAAATTTAAATATTCAGATTTTTTTTAATCACATAACATTGGCACTGCATATTGCTCTTTCAAAACAGAGGGAGGCTATTTCTATCCTATGGTTAAAAAGCCAAAGATATACACAAGGTCATATTTTCAGATATTATTCTGAAATTATTTGCACAAAACTGTTGTCCTAGGTTTTCCTTGCCTTCTGGTGTTCTGATGTTTATACATCTGTCCAACTGTTTTCCATACTTTCTTCTGATAAACAGAGAGTTGTTTAGCATTCTTCTCTGAGGAAGCATGGATGGACGTTGTGAACAGCCAGTCATAGTGAGAAGTTTGACCTTCAGCTGTCCAATCCTGGGTCATGAATGGAATTCTATAAATAGTCATGCAATGTAAATAAAGGGTTTCCTGTTCATGCAACCTGTGTGAGTTGTGTGTCTCTCTGTGTGAGTGCATCACAACTGCAACACAAAACTACACCTGTATTTCCACTCATGGTCTGCTCAGTTTTTTCACATACAGCAATGCCTTCGTATTCTTACAATCACTTCAAATATGGTTTTGAAGATGTGGGAAAAGATCAGACCAAAATATAAATTAATTACTTACAGTAGTCACTTCAGTTCAGTGAATTAGTGCACCTTCAGACTGCTCACATAAGCATTTAGGAGGTCTGACCTAGAGTCTTTAGAGCAGCATAAAATACATACATTTGAAGATAACCATACTGAGCACAGGTATTCCTAGGCATGCAGATTCCCTACCTCCACCAAAATGAATGGGAATTGGATGTCTAAATGCATGTAAGGACCTGAGAGCTGGTCCATCCTGCCTCTGTGATACTTGTTTTCTGTCAAGCTCCCTATAGTGTCCTACATAATATATTATCATCATCTCACTGGACTGCATTAGTGATTTCACATCAATGCACTAGATGCTACATAGGCATATTCACTGTGTGCTTGGATACACTCCATACTTGTACACAGTGTAGAAAACTTGCAGTGACTGAATTGGTACTCAGTGCTTTCCAGGATCAGAACTGAAGCTAAAGAAAACACTTCAGAAATAGCAATCTTTTACTAGCCTTAACTGGCACTGAGCATGGTTACTCAAAGGGAGGATTTAAAGAGCACTAGCATGGCCTCCCCTGAAAAGCAATAAAAAAGAAAACTTTTTAAAAAAATTATTGTTTTGCAACTAATCTTGAAGACATTCATTCAAAGAAAGAAAATGTGTAAGAAGCTTCCTCCAAAATAGCTAATCTGGCCAGGAGCACTGTCTCCACATATTCAATTGCTAACATAAAAAAAGTTTTACTCACCATCTCCAGGCACTGACATGAAATGAGCATTAACCTGTTTTTCATCCTCTCCATACTCATTCTTTGCTACTAAGGTATAAGCACCGTTGTTCAGATGGGTAGGGTTGTCTAGCTGAAGGCAGCCATGGTATTCACTTTGATTAATAACATGTATTTTAGTGCAGATGTATTCAGACTCATTCAGTACAGCTCCTTCATAGAACCACTGCAACGTGGGTTTAGGGTTCCCTTTCACAGTGAATGGAATACACCAGTGGTGGTCGGGGGTCGGAGATTCAATAAATGTGATATTTGGTGCAACTATATTGGAAAAAAGAGTGAAGAACATCAGAATATCCCCAAAGTACTTTTTTTCCTCTGGTTATCAGTGCTAAAACATATTACTTGAAGGAATTATACCTATTTGGAAGATACACAGAAAGCCCACCTGTTCTGCCTTGGGTACTGTGCTCACAACCGAAATGAAGCCATTCTTTAGAAAGAAACAAAACAAAGTAGTTTCAGACAAAGTGCAAACCCCCATTAAATCACTTTGCAAGGTGTGGAAAATTCAGTTACCCGATCACTGAGAAGGAAGATAAGGAAATTTTAGCTTTAGTGTGTTGAAAAAATCACACAGAGGAGTGCTGAAGGAACAAAACAGTATTAAAAATATTTAAGATTCAGCAAAAAGCAAGTACACTGGAAATACATTCAGCTAGGAATCTAAACTTTCAGGTGACTTCTTTAAAAGAAACAAAGCAAGAATAGCTCATTTCATTCCTTGGATTTTTCTGTCAGGGAAGGACCATTTTCTGCTATACATTTTCTCATTCTTTGTTCAAACATGCTAAATGCCTCAAGTTTACAGACTTCTGTTTCCCTCGGGAGACTATTCCAAAACCTTGCATGTCATTTCGCTGTTAGGAAATTTTCCTTGATATTTATTCTTAACTGCATCCAATTTCATCTCATAACAGTCCCGATCTCAAAATCTTGATTACACTGTTCAAACATTTCTAGTTTATGTCCCTTTCTATGGCTATTATATATCTAATTCCCACCTACAAAACATTTTAAGTGCTTCTAGAGTGATTTCTCAAGTTTGCTGTCATGAGCACATGCTGAAGAGAATGTTCACCTACAGTGTTCCATTCCCATCTTCAATTAAGCAGAGAGTTGCAACTTGTGAAAACATATTTCACGGAAAATGAATTCAGGTCAGAATCTCAGGTCTAAGAAGCTAATGCTTGTATACTACTGTCCTTTCCCTCTTCCTTGGCCCTGACAAATAATTATTCAAAGCTATGAAAAATAAATTTACATCTGACAGAACAAATTATGCAAGTGTGCCAATTTTTGAACAAAGGAATTGCTGGTTTAGTTTTTAAAAAAACTTAAAATTTGTAGTTTATTAAAAATAATTTCTGTTACTTGATGTATACGTTTCTTAATTCCTACGATAGTATGTATGTATATGCACACCATTACAAACCTGTTCACACCGACAGCATCACTGAGTATTTGAGGTTTCAAACATTTACTTACAGATTGCTCAGACTGAAAGGAACATAGCATTTGGAAACATAACTTTTGCTGAAGAAGTCAGAGACAAAAAAGGTAAAAAAATAACAACTGGTTATTTGGCTATTCCCATAATGAACTGCAATAGATAGTTCACATGCCTAAAGTGTGTTTCTGTTTCAACAACCTGTGTGTCCAACAAATACTGATACCCAAAATAGCTATCTCAAATGTGGTTTACTCTGCTTACGTACAGAATACTGTGAGCTCAGCAGAGGCTTGGTCCTCTCCCACAATATTCTCTGCTATGCAAGAAATCCACAGTCCGTTGTCCACAGATGAAACGTTCTTTATTGTTAGTGAGGCAGGATTCTTACTTGTGTCACTCTACAAATGATCAAAAAATATGAATGTGCTAAATATGGCATAAAGAAACAATGAAAAGAGGGGGAACCCTTGGCCACAGTTCAACAGCATTTTCCATTTTTCCTTCCTTTTAACTGTATCAAATTGTAAATAATCAAAGCATTACTTTGGTATCTTATCCAAACAGATGTAAAACACCTGCAGAACAAATTGTAATCATTGGTAGGGATGGATTCAAAGCTCCAAAAACTCATTCATTTTTCTACTATGCCATTTTCTGTTTCTCCCCTCTTTTGACATCTCTTTCCTTACACATAAATGTTTTTTTTTCTGCATCCATTCCCTTGCTTATCCCTCTTTTCAGTTTCATTATTGATTTCTATGGTCCACTCTTAATGTCTTTAATCTTTTTATTCCCTCCTCTATTCTGTTCACTCCTTGCTTTACTCTTCTATTTATCTCTTTCATTTACACTTAGCTTGACATCTCTTCTACTACTGCCTTCTGAGCTATACTGCACCTTGACAATATCTTGCCTCTCCTCCTTAGCCAAATGTCTCTTAAAAGCTTCTTGCTATCATGGAACCTTCCACAAGAAAATATGTCCCTTCTACTAACTGAACTACTGCTCAAGTTCTGTTTTACTGTGCTTGAGCACAGGCTAATTGAGGTAAGAATTATGGTTTACAGAAAGTTCCATGCAGTAAATGTTATATTAAATACGCAGCAATGCTACACTGCATAAAGCAATTTGCAAAAAAAAAAAAAAAAGTTACAAAATCAAACCCAAAAGCAATTACAGTGATTTTTTTTAATTATACTAGCTAGCAAAGCTAGATATAAAAGCCTCTGTTATCTCAAATGAAGTCCTTAAAACGACAGCCAAATAATTACTATTTCCATACTTCAATTTTTTCATAAAATGCAAGATTATTAAAAAGGAAAGTGTTGAGGGTTGGTTTTTTCCTTTCCTCTGCCTGTAGAATTTTTTCCTATTGACATGCTAAGGAGCACTGATGGCTAGGTCCTTGAGACCTTGAGATGGAGGGAGGAAGAGCCTCCCTGTTTCTTTG
>VXBI01014360.1:13169-24050 GCA_013397375.1 Toxostoma redivivum
CCTCCATCTCTTCCCATCTGGGACACAGCCGCCATCACCCCCAGCACATCTGCGGCTGCGCAGGGATCGTCGCATCTGCCCCTGCCCACCGGGAAGCTGCCAGCACTCACTGCCAGCGGTGACGGTAACTGCACCAAAGGGGAAAGTGCTCACGACCAAGAGAACTGTTACTGGGTTCCTGTTCTGTTTGTTGTTAATTTCATAGTTGTTGTTTTGTTTTGCCTTGTTATATATATTAGTAAAGAACTGTTATTCCTATTGAGACAGGGAATTGAAAAGTAAGAAATAGTTCCTAACCCCATATCTTTGCTTGAGAGCCCCTTAATTTCAAAATTATACTAATTCAGAGGGAGGGATTTTACTTTCTCCATTTCAAGGGAAGGCCCTGCTTTTTTCCCTAGCACACACCTGTCCTTTCAAACCAGGACAGAAAAGAACCAAACAAATCTAGAAAGTAAGCAAGAATTAGGAGGACTTTTTTAAAAAAGCCTTTTGGGGTACTCATTGAACAAATATGTTTTGATGCTACACAAAACACGAGCAAATACCAACACTGAGATTAGCTCAGTTGATTGGAGCATGGTGCTAATACTGCCAAAGTTGTGGGTTTGATCTCCATATGGGACATTCACTTAAGAGTTGGACCTGATGATCCTTGTGGATCCCTTCCAACTCAGAATATTCTATGAAATGTAAAACCACACTGACTTCCAGTGGTAGACAATGGGGACATGTGGGAACACTAGTGCATACAGGATTGCAGAACCAGAATTCTAAACATCAATATGACCCTTTAAATCCAGTTAAATGTTCCATTGGGGCAGGAGGAGGGGAAAACCCTACACTTCAATGCATGTCTCTATAGGTGCAACTCTCAGAGATGAACAGTCCTCAAAGCAGGAACTAAATCACAGGGCTTCAAATTGCAGGCTCAGGCTGAAACATAGCAGGAAGTCTAACTGACATTACCCAACTTATACAGCAGTATGAAAGCTGAGCATGTGGTTAATGTTGCATGACTGAGGGTTGGTTTTCACTTTTCTAACATTTCTCCTTGCAAAACAGGCAAGCAAAACAGGCAGAAGAAGCACGGGAAATTAAGAAAAGGGAGGCAGAAACAAAAATATGGAAGTGAGAAAAAGGTAACCAAAACCAACACTCACAGAAAAGGAAAATTGTAAATGGCAAATGAGCTTTTAAAGGCGCTCATTCTTCTGCTACTGAAAAGACTACTGTGCTGCAGAGCTATATTATAACCCCCTCTC
Source organism: Toxostoma redivivum (assembly GCA_013397375.1). Classification (NCBI taxonomy): domain Eukaryota; kingdom Metazoa; phylum Chordata; class Aves; order Passeriformes; family Mimidae; genus Toxostoma; species Toxostoma redivivum. The sequence goes on from VXBI01014360.1 coordinate 14,435, forward strand.
ACAAAGTTATGTCAGGATAAAAAAGCTTTTCAGGAAAGCTCAAAGAAAACTGAGCATGGCATTTGAGAGATGGGAAGGTTACAAACTGAAGTGATCTTACCTTTAGAACAGTATCCCACATTTGTCTTGTTGCTTGACTCAAAAAAACCCCCACACCACAACTGCAGAAATTCCTCAAACTGTTTAAAGTTTTTGCTGATAACTGATGCATTTGAGCATTTTTACACATTAGAGAAAAGTCTAAAAATAAAACTAGAGCTCTGCAAAACTCTTAGGAAAGTTGAAAGACAGGCTAGTCAAATTCTACATAAGCCTAATGTAATGACCTCAGTGAAGAAAATGCAGTTTAAGAGGCCTTGTCTCTTCCATACTGCAGCAACATTTTTGGAAGTACACATCAAATGCTTTGTACAGACTCAAAAGCTTTTAGGTAGTCTGCACTCTCATGAATGCAGAGGAGCCAATGCCATAAAATTGTAAACATCATAGGGTCTTGCACACTGTAAATAACAGAGGTGAACTGTCGCTATTGCTATAGAAGTGGTGAAAGGAGACCCAGCGATACGGCTTCCTCTCAGGGGTAGAAGAAGCTTCTTCATCGTAGAACTACACACATTTTTATAGAACACTTTGCTGACCGAAGAATAGAGTCAGCTTATTGGTCCAAGGAAGGCAACACCTCTTGCTTTTACCAAAACATCTCGACTCACAGGTACGCAATGTCAACAACAGCAGGTGCAACTTTTCTTTATTAATTCTTTCCTCTCTGTTTTCTTTCAAACACCTGGGAAAACACTGCTTTCCCAGGCTCCCATATCTACACAACAGCTCCACGTTGAAGACCTGCTTAAATGCTTCTCCTTATCAACATCTCCATCAGAAAGAAAGTATACCTCCAATGCATACACAGCCTAAGGCAGGTGCACAGAATACCAGGATCTCAGGAAACAAAATTCCCCCTCTGGGTGGGTTTATTGAGAAAACATTTTCATAATTCATAAGAAAATTTTGCAATAGCAAAACCTTGACTTTGATTACTCGTATTATTTTGTTTTGTTAAAGGAAAATGAAACAAATCACAAAGTAATTAATATTTACAACTAACATTTCAGTACACCAAGCTTTTGGCCTAAAACTATAATAAAATTATAGACAAAGCTTTGCTCACAATTAGAGTAGATTGAACTTGTTCTCTCTTTGCAGGTATTTATGATAAGAAAGTACTTAAGCTTCAGTATCCTGATTCACTACATTACTTGCATGAAATTGCAGCACTCTCATTTACAAAAGAACATCCAAAAAACTTAAGTTTCTCAAGGAATAAATGTTTACCATTTTCCAAAAGCATCACAGCAGTCACCATGTATCGAAAGTAATTAGAAATAAATGTAATCCATAACATTACTATTTCATTTTTTTTATTAAAAGTTAGAGACAAGGCTTTATTTCATTCTTTGGCAGATGTCTTGTCTCTGAATTGCCACGTATTTGAATATGAAACTTACCTCATGGTTTGAAACAAGATTAGTGATCACCCAGGATACATTAGGGGCCGGCCCTCCAGTAGTATCACAGTACAATGTGATGCTCTTTCCTTCAACCACGGTGATGTTGTAATTGCTTAAGTTTGCTGAGGGCAAGTCTATGACACAAGCAAAAAAAGAAACAAAAACACACCCAAAAAAGCCCAAAAAAACCCCATGTGAATATTTGTCTTTGCCAGAAATAGATATTGCTCAATCCTATGGGAAACATATGAATTAAATGAAGAACACTGCTTACTTAAAATTCACTGTGATCACTTATTGCTCAGGAAGGGGGTACAAACAGCATTGTTGGAGATATATAAATATAATCGTAAAGCTACTACATATAATTTTTGTGCCTCCTTCATTTCACATTTAAAGGAAACATTCTAGCATGTGGAAATACATAAAGCTAATTATAGAGGAAAATGTTTAAGGTGGGCAAATAGTAGTTATTTGAACTTAGGTTTTAACTTCCAGAAAAAATCCCTCCATTTTTTAACAAAATAGATTTAATCTCTCTCTGTTGTAGCAGTTGCAACGAAATCTCTGTTTTCCAGGGACTAATTCACATTGTGGTATTCCCACTATTCTCCACAACAGTTAACATGAAAATCTCTTTAAATGATGGTATCACATAAGAGATTGAAACTCTTTGTTAAAAATTACAATGTAATATTGGCTTTCGCATTTATGTACTAGCTTATGCATGCTGATATTGAACATAAATATTCAGATATAGTACAATTTATAATTCTATTTAGCTGTTTTTTAGTGTAACATAATCTATTAGTTTAAGTATGTACCATATAGTTTATGGAAATAGTGGTGTGATTAATGTATTATTATCGTAGGCCTTAGCAAAAACATGAAATGTTTAAAATGCTTCTATGTGACTGAAAGAATGGTGGGAAACAATTATGTTGGTGCCCACATCTGCTGACTGACCTCTCCAAGAGATGAGAAAACAGTGACAAAAGCAGAGCACCTGAGAAGAATCATAGAAGAATTTGTTAACCCCTTATCGGAGGATGTGGAACAACAGGATGGAGACACAAGAAGAAATAAAACATATCTCACAGTATGTCGTGCAGAAAAGTTAGTGTAAAGAAAACAAACCAAAGAGTTCCTGAAACATCAAAAACTCACAAGAATGTCTGAATAATGTATGAAGCACATGAATATGTATGTACCTCAGTAATGTAACAGTATATAGATCACACTCTCTGACTTTACTGGTGTGCTTTTTGGCCAAAAGCCAAGGGCACACCAGCACTGGTTAATTTTTTTGTCCTTTATTAAATTTCTACAAAAAAAAAGAAACTTCCAAATTATAAACCTTGTTTCTCACACCTTCCTCATAGACAGGAGAGAAAAATCTAGATCTTCAAGTAGAAAGTGCCCAAGAAGGAAACAAAGCCCTGAAGAGATCAAACCAGTTGTCCTGGTTGCACACAGGGGGCAGAGCTTAGCTCTGTGTGTGTGCGGCTAAGATGTTATTCTATACCACTTATATCATTGCTGGAGGGCATGGTTTCAGGAGGAAATGCTAACCACAGGAGCCCCTCGCCATCTTGCCTTTGTTCCCAATGGCTACATGGCCTATTTATCTTTGTCTGGGGAAGCCACATGGACACGAACTCTGGGGAGGGTCCACCATCTTATTTTTGTTCCCAATGTTGAACACCATTTTGTGGGCAAATCACCATCTTTTTTTGTATACTTTTGCTGTTACTATTGCAGTTGTTATTTTGCATTTCTTCTTCCATTGCTTTGTTCTTTCAGTAAATTGTTATCTCAAAGCCATAGTCTTTGCTTTTGTCCCTCCAGAAGGGGCAGGGGAAAGGGAGTGGCTTATTTGGAGTTTAATTTACTGCTGGTGTTAAACCACCACACTGGAGGAGAGAAAGGACAGGAAAGAGCATCAACAACTGCACAGAGCAGCTATATAGGACACTTAAGCAGACTTAGCTATCAACTTTACAAAAGAGGGAAAGAAGAAAAGTTGAAAGATGGTACCACTCACCAGTAAGTTAGCCTAACTTTTGCAAGATCCAGGACTGTCCCACCATCTCACAAAGGTATAAACTACTTCATATCTCATTATTCTAATTTTTCAGTGCCCAAAACAATGAAAACTTTCAAAAGAGTAACACACTGATATTGAGTGCTTCAAAATCCCAACATGTTATAGACTACTTTGAGCTGACCCTCTTCAAAAATATTTCCAGGAATGTCAGAAGACTTTAGGTATGCAAGAACTCAGAGCATAATAATTACATAACATGCTGGATATTTCTTCAGACATACTGTACCATCATTTGGAGCTTTTACTGTTGTGGTTTTGGCCAGGACAGGGTTAATTTTTGCAGTAGCCAGAAGGGGGCATGACCAGGACCCAGAGGTTATTCAATAGCACCTTACACCATTGCTGGGGATGGGGGGAAGGGACTGTCTTCCAAGGAGAAGGGGTCCCTTCCAGGTCAGCGTAGCATTGTGGAGGAAGAGGTCAGGTATTGTTTCCATGTGAATCGTTTGCCTTTCTTGTACCCTCTGTCATTAATATTGTTGCTGTTACTGTGCATTTTCTTATCTAATTGCTATTGCCAGTAAATTCTTCTTGTCTCAACCCATGATCTTTACCTTCTGTGCCTACAATTCTCCTCTCCAGTCACCATAGAAGACGGGGAGAGGAGGAAGCAAGCAAGCAGTATGTGGTTTCAGTGGGAGCACTAAATTGGAGAATACCATTCCTAAACCACAACACCTACACATTATAAGAATCCTTACCCCCAATTATGAGGCATTTCTCATCAACAACTACAGGCAAGTTTGACTTGTAATTTATCCTCTCAAATATAAGAACTTATTTGCTGTACTGGATATGTATGTATGTATGTATTTGGTTTGCAAAGTTTTGGCATTGGGAGACTATAGAGGCAGGTTTTAGCAGAAGACACCAGAAGCTGCTACCATGTCAGACAGACCTGCTGCTGGCCAAAACTGAGCCAAATAGTGACATTGGTGGTGCCTCCATGATAATATATTTAAGAAAAGGGTAAAAAAAGTTGTGCAGCAACTGTAAGAGAGGACTGAGAAAAAAAATGAGAGAAACAACCCTGCAGACACCAAGGTCAGTGAAGAAGGAAGAGGAAGAGGTGCTCCAGGCACCAGAACAGATTCCCCTGCAGTTCATGGTGAAGACCATGGTGATGCAGGTTGTTCCCTGCAGCCCATGGAGGACCATGGTGCAGCACATATCCACTTCCAGCCCATGGAGGACCCCACACTGGAGCAGGTGTACTTGCAGGTATGCCCCAAAGTAAGCTTCAGCCCATGAAGATGAGCCCACATCAGAGCAGACTTGTTTTGCCCATGATGGTAACTGCAGAGTGATCTCCCTATCCTTATCTTAATCCACAGGCTTTTTCATTGTATTTTTTCTCTTTGTCCTGTTGAGGAGTAGGAGTGATAAAGTGATTTGATGGGTACCTGGCAGCCACCAAAGGTCAACTCACCACAGTCCTTTGTGGCACTCAACCTAAATCATGAGGAATTCAAGATAAGGAGAGTGATCGGGAGAGGTAATGGGCAAAATATGGTCTGAACACTGTTAGAGAGTAGTATTAGAGTGTATAAAATAGAAGCCTCTCTGAGTGCCTCAGAGAGAGAAAAGAATGCAGGGATTGAACTAAAGCCTTTAGAGAAATTAAAATATATTAAGCCACACAGACACGAAGTAGAAGTGTAAGTTTTAGTTTTAAGTAAGTAGGAATATATACTTTAAGTGCCTTAAGAGAGTAAAAAGCCCTAAAGCCTAGTTTAAATTAAGTTCAGTAACTTAGCTCCAGACATAACTAAAACATAGCAGAACACTGCTTGCATTTCTAGATAAAACAGATATAACCATTTACGTGAATAGATAGAACTATATTTGTAAATTATGTGTAAGGACTGACATTACTTTTGTACTTTATAATTGAGCTCTGATAGGTGTAGGAAAAATGTTTTAGAATCGTGTTTTTAGCTGATTGGATGATTTATGAATAAAATCCTCTGTATTGGGGTGAAAGAAGAAGAAGAAGAAGAAGAAAAGGAAGAAGAAGAAGAAGAAAAAATGCCAGGGAGCTGCTGCTTCTGCTCTGGACTCTATGCCAGAAAGCTTTTAGCACGGACTTTAATACTCTGAACTCTTTGCCTTCGAGACTGATGTATTCATGCAATAAACAACTTTAGAGCAACCAACAACTGCTCTTGTCTCTTTGAAGTCCCAGACTCACTAAAAGATCGACAGAGTAGAATAATTGTGGGGAATTATTGTTGTTGTAATTATGGTAAAGGGAAAAGTGTTAGGGTATGAGTAAATTGTCCACTTCTGTCTGTATTGTGAGGATATTCTTTTGATTTTGGTGTGGGGAATTATTTTTGTTGATGTAAGTCAAGTTCATTAAGACTGTAGATTGAGTGATAATGTATATTTTAATGATAATTCTTAAATATGTGATTCACAGAAGTGAGAGGTGGAATTTATTTGGTTTATGCAGCAAGGTTTTGGCAGTGTGTCAACCTTGGCTGACCACCAGGTACCCACCAAGCTACTCTATCATTCCCCCTCCTCAGCAGGACAGGGGGGAGAAAATAAGATGAAAAACTCATGGGTCGAGATAAAGGCAGGTTTAATAAAGAAAAGCAAAGGCTGCATGTAAAAGTAAAGGAAAAGAAACAAAAATAAATATTGTCTACTTCTCATCAGCAGGCAATGTCCAGCCATTTCCTGGAAAACAGGGCCTTGGTACATGTAGCAGTTGCATTGGAAAGACAAGTGTCTTAATAACTAATTCACTCTCCCCCTTCTTTCTCTTATCTTTTATACTGAGCATGGCATCATATGGTATGAAATATCCCTTTAGCCAGTTTGAGTCAGCTATGGTCTTGGCTACGGCCCCTCCCAACCTCTTGCTCACCCTGAGCCTACTGGCCGTTGGGTGGGCTGAGGGAGGTTGGAGAGACAGCACTGATGCTGTGCCAGCGCTGCTCAGCAGTAGCCAAAACACGGGTGTGTTATTAACATCCTTTCTAGCTACAAATACAAAGCACAGCACTATATAGGCTGCTAAGCTGAAGTTAACTCCATTCCAGACAGATGAAATACAAACTAGAAAAAATTAGTCTCGTACTTTTTTGCTACTTTGGCCAGTATATTTAGCTAGCATATATGACCAACGACAAGATAGAGAAGAGCTGCAGAAGCAATACATGAAAAATAAGCATACAAAGCTGGGAGGATAAACAAAACTGAAAGCCAGGTTAAGCACCACACTAAAATACACAAAACAGTCTCTTGGATTAATTAAATTGACTAGATTGACTACATTTACCAGCATTACTAGACTGAGATGCACAGAAACAAAAAATCCACACAGGGCTGCAGATAACTGTAGAAGACAGGGTTTTCCCAAAAATACCAGAAGAAAAAGATATCTTCAGCTTCAATGAGTTCAATGATAGCAGCTCAGTGATCAAATGCTGACCAGAGGTAGCAACTAGTAACTCAATATAACCTGTCCCAAAGAAACTGATTGTGAGAGACTACAATGTGTGGCAATATCGAACATTGGCTCTACATGTTGATTTGGGGAACAGAGTGGTGACAGAAGGAGAAGGGAGTGCCCAGGTGGGGGAATTAATAGTAGTATGGGGTGTATTTACCAGGGAATCAGACATTGAGGAAGACACATACATTTATAGATTCTTAAGTGGTATTCAAAGGATGTACAGAGTGGCTGCCCTTTTGGGAACAGAATCAATGGGAAGTAAATTGAATATCAGTGCCCCAAGGCGAAAAATGGGAAGACATCCTGAATATTGCCAAACAAAAAACATTCCTTGTGGGGTGGGTTCCTGCATACCTGTTGAATAACCAAGTAGATTCACTGACATGATTAGCTAAAATAACAGTAGGGGGATGTGGTGGTACCCCTCACCTCCCTTCTTCCAGGCTGCACTGCGATCTGAGAAATGTGCATCAGCCCTCGGCCTTGATGAGCAGCACATGGGCTCAGCTCTTCTTGAGCTTATCAGAAACACTATTTGCTCCCAGAAACTGGTGCTGTTTAATGAGTTCCTATTTTCTTTATGAACAGCCCTGACTAATTTTCTTTCTTGAATGGCATAACATCCCTGTTCTCGCACTTTCAAAGAAAGTGCCGACCCCAACTGTGGCCAGGATGAAACAGTTATGTCTAAAGCCCACTCTCTTGCAACCCTATAAACAACGGTCCAAAATGAGACCCTTGGAGCTCTCCTGGATCACAGCAGGCTGCAACAGCAACCTCCCTCTGAGTGGGATGCCTCTCAGAGCCAGCAAGCTCTCGGGTTTGCTATACTCAGAGGATTGCTGAACAATGACTAGTCCTGGGCTAATACCCCCACTCCTCGAGGTTCAACCATTTTCTTTTTGAAGAGATGCAAAGGCATACAAAGTGAGTATTTCACTTACCTTCAAGGGGAATTTTTCCCAGGTACCTTGCTTGCAATGACTCTGTGTGCATAAATGCTTGCCTATGCTATAGCAAATCTGGGAGAAAATTTGCTTTCTTAGATGTTCAAGCACCTTAGGTAGCTAAGTAAGTTAGGCCTGGAAGTAAGGTTAAATCATAAGTTATAAGCTAAGTTAAATGCTGATAAGTGTTTTTTCACTAAGTTGCTAAGTTTAACTTTGAAGTTATAAGTTAGGTTAAATGCTGTTAAGTGTTATTCCTCAGTTAAATTGTAAAGGTTAAGTTATAAGTTAAGTTAGGTATAAGTTAAGTGTCTTTCCTTTGTTAAATTATTAGGTTTAAGGTATAAGTTAAGTTAAAATACTGTTACGTTTGAGTGCTGTTAATATTTTAGGCTGTATTCCTTTTTATCCTTGTCCTCTGTCGTGGTTACAGGAGAGAGTGCTAATATGGGTGTAACCAAATGGGATATTCTACTCCCATATACAGAATTTCTGATGAACTGTTAATGATGGGTCGTTCGCAGTAGCTGCCCAGTGCACACCTAACCCCTCAGGCTACAAGTCGGGTGTTAAATGAGAAAAGGCAAACCCTGCAAGGTGGGGGTAGTGTTTCTTTATCTTTACAAATTACTCAGCTGTGATAACTCCCTCCAGGGAAGTACCAAAACAGATACTGACCCATCATGAGGTAGTCATCTCTGCTAATGGGCAATAATGGCCCAAGGCACCAGCATAATAGGCAATTGTAACGACCTAGCCCAGCAAGGACTTCCAAAAATATCCTATGACTCATAGGATTACATCATCCCATTGTGAAACTCCCCACCCTGGGGGAGGTACTGAACATTCCTGCCTAGACCTCACTGTATATAATGGGGGACTTGAGACACCACCATCATCACTTGACAAACCCAGAGGAGGACCAGAACCCAGAGGAGGACCAGACCTTCCACAGAATCACTGCTTTTGACAAGACAGCAACCAACACTTCAACAGGACTGCAACCACTACCCTGAACAACAGGGTGCTAGATTGACTTTGTGGCTTTAAGCCAGTTTTTCTGTATTATTGCATTTATTGTAATATTTCTGTTAAGTTGTAACTCTGACCTGAAATCTCTCTCAATGTATTTATGTGAGGGTCATTTCTCCCACTGGTTTACTATCAGACCAGCACACCTTCACTATCCTTTTGTGACACACACCTAAACGCACACATACATACACACACCCACACCCAGATATTTCTCAGTTAATTTCTGTTGTGATTGCCTGGATTTTGTTTGTTTTGTTGTTGCTTGTCAAAGGATTGTCCAATACTTGGCAGGTAGACTATATCCATCCCTTCCAAATTTCTGGTGGAAAACAATATGTACTGGTTGGGGTTGAGGTAATATCAGGAGTAACTCTGGCTGAAGCTGTGTAATGAACTATGGGAAAAAATACTGTAAAAATCCTAGTTATGGTTCAGTTCCCTGCCCAAACTGAAGTCTATCCAATCAGACAATCAAAGCCATTTCAGTGCTGAGATGGTACCTGACTGGTCTCAGTGAAACACTAATCTTAAAAATTAGGATTTTAGTTAAAAG
>VXBI01014361.1:0-13618 GCA_013397375.1 Toxostoma redivivum
CTATTTTCAGAACACTAGCATACAGAAAAGAAATACCACCTTCCCAAGAGAAAGACTGTCTAGAAAAATGCTATCAATATACATGTAATTATCATATGCAGATTACAGAAAACAAGATTAAGCTATATATGTTATGGCTACAGCAATAATATGTAAGACGATTTTTGAAGTGATTTGTATACATGTCAAATTACTCTTATAATAAGCATAAGATGTCCAAGAATAATGTTCTCAAGTGTACAAAGTGACATTAAAGAAGATGCGTGTGCTTTCAGCAGTAATCACAACAAAATGCAAATACACATATATTCTAAACATTCTGTTTTTCATGACAGAGAAGCCACAAACATTTCTTTTTTTAAAAAATTTCCACACTCTGAGTTGATTCTGTGTGTTCTCAATATAGTTCAAACACAAGAATTAGCAGTAAAACACCATTAAGACTACTTTGATTATTTGACCAATAAACAAAGAAACTGAACAACAAGCTTCCCAAGAGGATTGATGCCAAGTTTGCACTGAGAAAAGAATTTCCATTCTACAGATGGAATTGCTCTCTTGTTCACATGCACATGATACTTCTCTTTATGTTTCTCTTTCAAACTAAAAGCTCCTGAAAAGGACAGAGTATTCCATAAAATTATGTATGTATGTTATGTATAGAATGGTTATTGCATACTTGTTAACATAATACTTAATCCATAAGCATATTTATTTCTCCTCCCAAAACTTCATTCACAATACAAAGTTCTCTTTTTCCTGGATCTAAATTTAAGTAGCTATATCACCGTAAAACCCTCGTATACCTCTCAATATGTTCATTACAGTGCACGCACTATAATAATTGACTAGATAACTTTAATCTGTTATTTATCTTCTGTACACAGTTACTGAAATTACTCATTTTAGAGATAATTACCACCCCAAGCTACTTATCCACCAAGTCAACATTATTTCCTATGCTCTGAAATGATAGCATGTTAGTGACATGATGAACTAATGAACAAAGAGAATGAGCAAATGCATCTTGTTACAGAGCTTCAGGACAACTGTTTCAGTGCACTGTAGGATGGTAGAAGCCCATTACAAATTACTCCTCAAACTTGGTCAACTTAATGAACTACTAAAATCTGGGAAGTTATTTTCTTATCTCGCCCTATGTACTTCTATCGCCTCATATTAGGTAGGCCTTGTGGCAAAATCTTATACTTAGTGGATTGATACTTCTAAACATAAATGTATTTTTGTCGGCTTTCTTCTTTAAAAGAATGAAAAGAAAGATTGAAACAACAGAACTCTGTGAACCAGTATTGTTTGCATCAGACATTTCCAGTTTAGCTTGGAGAAAGCTCCAGAAGCTAGCGAACTTTCTTTGTCCTAATTTATGTTCTAGTTGGACAAAGAGAAAGCCCCTTGCAAAATTCTTTTTATGATTTGCAACAGTCAAATTTGGGCAAAACCACAGAATAAACATTAGTGTTTAAGATGAGACAGACAAACCATTATATCTCACAGTACACTGAAGAACAATGGGGTGGGAGAATAAAAGGGGGGGCAGAGGGGAGGAAGGGCAAAACAAATACTTCCTTACAAAATCCTATCCTACCTCTCCAGCTCCCCATTCTCAGTGCACAAAACCCCAGGTATTCGTGTCATAGGAAACTGCACAGAAACACTGCTCTCCCTCTCCCTTTCTATTCCAACTCAGAGCAGACAAGCAGAACTTGAAGATTCACATTATATTAATTCCTATAATGAAGTCAAGAACCTCAATAAAATAACATGTATGAGCACAGTTCCATGGAAAAACAACCTCACTCCCAGTAGTGACACTCATTTTAAAGTGTTAGTACAGATTTGCATGTTGGGTGGACTTTGGCAGACCATAGCTTTCCATATGTAGGTTAACTTTTTTGCTTTTAATACATATGGTAGTAAACAAGAAAATCCAAAATTGAGTGTTGGCATTTTTATGATGTTTAGTGCATAAAAAGCCAGATCAAAGAAAAATCTACACGTCATTTATCTTTCAATTTCTATTTAGTTACATTGCATTTTATATAGGTGGCAGATGTTTTTCCCTTGAAGCTTCTCCATTTTTCCTAGGAATAAGACCGTGTCATGTAATTAGTGCTAAGTTTTTCATTACACAGAATGCAAGTTAATTCTGCATCTCTGATCTCTTAACATAAGGTTACTCTACTATGAAAATATTTTATACTCTTACATCACCTAGTCTTCTGCAACTGAAAACTGAATATCATTATAGCATCTCCCATTCTTGTGAATGCCTTTCCCTGGATAATGAAACATATGAATGCATTAGCCAAAAATGAAACATATACAGTCTATACATCACCTGTCTCAGACATGCTGCCAGCATGCAAATAAAAGAAACTGATAAACAATCAGAGGAAGAATTAAAAAAAAAATCAAGGTAATCTGACACTTTGATAGCAATTCTATATAATTTTTTTTCAGTCTTGCCTTTGAACCTTTGATAAAACATGAGCAGAAATACAGGTGTCTTTCTAGTCCAGGAAGGAGTTGAGATAAACTAGCAACTGCCACACCCTGGAGAGTAAAAGAAGGTAAATAACCTAAAAAATTGCAAGTGAAAACTATTCATGTTATAAAAGGAGTGCTCTGAAAAACACAGAACCTCACAAATGTATCTACTAAAAGGTGAAGCAAGGCTCAGATTCAAGTAAAAAAAATGTAGTTACTATTTAAACTTTTTAACACTTGGAATGACCAATACTGAAAGCCTACTAAGTAAGAGAGCTGTTGGATTCCCTGGCAGGAATGCTTCTTGGCATAGATAACCAAAATCCAAACCACAGCCTCTCCCATCTAATTTTGTAACACCTCTGGAAGCTTCCACCAGCATGGGAAAGCACAGGTTCCACCCATCACCAGGTTGTTCAATCCTGCCTGCCCAGTTCTGAAAGAGAGGAGTGTCTGTGTATGTCTTGAGGAACCCTGCAGCTTCTCACCTCCACTTCTGTGCTTTCTGTGTAAGGCTGTCAGAGCTGCAGAAGCTACAGCATCCCACAGTCAGATTTGACACACCAGTCCTCTGAGAGCTCCCATGCTGAAGACAGATGCAGTTCAAAGAGGCACAAAAAAGTCTGTATGCACAGGCCTTGAACAGCTGTCAGCTGTAACCACAGCATGATGGAAGTGAGACCTCCAACTTTATTCCTGAGGACATGGTTCTCAACACTGAATTTAAAAATTTATTATTATTTTTCCAGTCTCTGAATTATAGAAAGCATATTTCAACCCAATTTTTTGTTTTGATGCATCAAAAGGTACTCTTGAAAGTACCTTAAAATATGCAAAACGGGTTCATAATTCAACAGCTATTCCTCTGCTAAAATGAAACTTAAAGTATTTCTACTGTCACCACATACACTGTTATCTCCATTCTGGTTCATCTTCACCCTGCCCCACAGATAACATTATACTTGCACAGTAATTCATGCCACAGCCACTGCAGTAATAAAGCCCTTCCCTGCTGTTTCAGAACTATCAGGCAGTTCAGACATCCCTGCTGCTCTCAAGCAGACTTTTACTCTGAAAGACATTACCCTCAGTCCTGAGAGTCACAGAACACCTCAGGAAGCCCTCCGGTGACTTTATGAACCATTTGCATACAACCAAGTGTCTGTGCTGAAAAAACTAACTGAAAATAAATCGTGTTACTAGTAAGTCAGCACAAAACCAAACACATATGACTAATGATAAATTATTGATGGATAGAAGAAAACTCTGACCTTGTGAGACCAAACCTAGAACACTGCACCCAGGTCCGCAGTCTTCAGCACAAGAAAGACATGGATCTCTTAGGGCAGGTCCAGAGGAGGGCCATACAGATGACCTGAAGTTTGGAGCACCTCTCTTACAAAGACAGGCTGAGATAGGTGGGGTTGTTCAGCATGGAGAAGGCTCCAACAAGGAGACCTCATTAAAGCTTTCTAGTACTTTAAGGGGGTTTACAAAAAGGAGGGAGAGCAATTTTTACATGGACAGACAGCGATAGGACAACAGGAAACGTTTTGGAACTACAAGAGGAGGAGTTTAGGTGATAGGAAGTACTTTATTCAGAGAGTAGTGAGATGGTGGAACAGGTTGCCCAGAGAAGCTGTGGATGCCCAATCCTTGAAGTATTCAAGGCCAAGTTAGATGGGGCCCTGAGCAACCTTGTCTAGTGAAAGGTGTCCTTGACCATGGTAGCAGGACTGAAACTGGATAATCTTTCAGGTTCCTTCCAACCCAAGCCATTCTATGATCCTATGAAAGCCTCTCTTCAGGAATGTGAGTACCAAAGGCGCGTACAGCTGCAATTATGGATACCACAACAACCAGCCTAATTGGAAAGAATCAGTCCTCGAAGTTGCCAACACTTTAAAATGAAAATCACTGGATTCCATGTGTACAGATGGGGTTGTGGCAAAGCTGCTCCATCCTCTTAACTCTGTAGGACTCAGAGACAAATCCATGGTTTCCTCTAAATAGGGAAAAAATGAGTTTTCTCTGTGACAATGTATCTACTTACCACGGGACCATCACTAAGATCAATACAGAAAATACAGTACTGTACTGTGAAGGCTGACTACCAGCATAGTCCATCTACCCCCAAAAGCAGTGCACAGGCTCTGTGCCCATGTGAAAGCAGTACCTGTTGCTATTAAAATACACTTCTAGCATTCCTCAGCACACTACAAAGAGGTTTAAATATCAGCTTAACACACTATGGTAAGTAAAGAGATTCCCTCTGCACCCCTAGCAACCATTTAAACAGATTCTGCCATGACAGACCATATGTATCTAAAATACTGCTTTAATGTTGCTCTAGAAACAGATGCAAAGATTAAAAAATTCAACCTGAGAATGCTAGTATAAATTTTTCAAAATAACCACATGGAAGCAAACCCGAACCAAATCAGCTTACAAGTGGAATGACTGAGTTTTGTTGCCTCAGACACCATAATCAGCCCTGCTCACTCCCAGTCAGTGAATCTTAGCAATACTTACTGAGAAACCTTCAAATCTTGAAAGTTTCTAGAAGAACTGAACAAGTTTCTTTAGACTTAGACAATGCTATATGAGTAACTTGCTGGGGAAAAGCATCAAAACTGGACTTGCTAGAATAATTCCTTCAAATATGTTCAGTTTCCTCTTACTTGCTCTAAATAACCTGCAGGCCACACAATGATCATCATCATGAGCTGCACTGGTAACTGTTTGCATATAAGAGCTCAAGCCACAAGACCTTACTTTCTCCACCAATTCTCTTCCCTTTTACATGGGTCTGAGGCAAATCACTCAGGTCAGTTTCTCCCTTAATACATAAGTGTGGTAGTTTGTAAAAATTTCCTGAAATTTTTACCTGTTGTGACCTGAGCAGCCTCCCTGGTACCTGACAAGGACCAATCAGTGTCAGATTTTTAATAGTGACACATTTTTAATAGTGACACATTGTTACACCAACGAGAAAGTTTATGCACTTTGTAACACACACATATAGACAAAAAACCCCAAAAAACTCTCTTTCCCTTCCAGCCTCTCAGAGGGTAACACCAGCCCAGGCCCCCTCTGCATGGCCTGGGCTGGGCTGGCTCTGATGCAGGGCTCGAGAAGCCCACCTGGCCCCATTTTCAACTACGGCTCCAACAGAAAGGGGAAAGGGAGGCTTGTTGCTAAGATCGTAGCCCCCCACCCCCCAGCTTGGCCAGGGAGCCTGCAGAACCCTGCCCTGCTGCCAGCCCGGAGAGGCTCTGGGTGGCCAGGCCCGCCCAGCCACCCATGTGGCCTGGGGGAGAGACAGCTGGACCCCATTCTGGCAAGGCCTTCCCCTGACCCTTGCCTGCTAGGCAGGCTGGAGGGAAGACCACCAGCCCACAGCTGGAATTGAATGCAGCAAATGCCAGAAAACAGCCATGGAGCCAGGAAACTCATCATCACTTTCTGGCTGGGGCCTTACAATCCTAGCCCAGCCCCAGCGTGGCCTTGAAAGACTCTTTATGGTAAATATCCCCAGCCAGCCACCTGGAAGAAATTACAGGACCATCCAATGGCAAGGCAATGTATTAACTCTTTCACTGCTCAGAATGGGACTTGCAAACACTTTGCTCTCTTTCTGGAGTGACAGAAAAGAAACAGGATGATGATACGCATAAAAACAGCATGAAAACACTGAAGTCAGACAAAAAGAAGAGTCAAGTCCCAGATGAGGGAAGGAGAAAAGTCATGGACTGAAATTTCTCTTTTTTTACGCTATGGAGAAAAGACTCTTGTTTCCCTATAACACATAAAGATATATTATGAGATGGACTGAATATTTTATCTGTAGATATAAGCAGAGGCATTGATGTTGAGAGTAAGCAGATACTAAAATGGTTATGATCCTCTAAATGAGAAGATGAAGACCTCTGCTGCTCCCCAGGGAAGAAGAAAAATCTTTGTTTTCAAAGATGAAGAGAACTTTTTGTTTAAACTTTTATAATCCTTAAAGTGTGCTCCATAAGTTGATATAGTCCTCAATAATGGTTGTGAGAAAACTGTTAGTCAAGGAAGGCATTTTTACATAGTGATCAGATTTCCATTCTCACGGGCGGCTGATTACTGTGACATCGAAACCATGAGAAAACTGTTTTCTTGTGTAGAAATCTCCATAGACAGAAGAGAGAAGTCTCCTTTCCCAAGTGATTTAGTGAAAGACTTTTTTAAAAAAAGATGGTAAACTGACTGGTTGATTTTCTGTACGTTGTCAGTGTGAAAGAAAAGGAAGTGTTGAGAAAGGAGGAGTGTTCTAAAAGTTTTATTCTGAGTTTTATTCTTTTTTTCTTATAGTTTCTAGTAATAAAGTTCTTCTTTGTACCATGTAAAGTTGAGCCTGTTTTGCCTTCCTCCTAATCCTAGCTCACAGCAAGGAAATTTCAAATTGATGAACCAAAACCACTACGCCTATGTTAAAAAGCCACTATGATACTATGCCTAGTTAAACCAAAACCGCAACAAAGAATCACAGACTTTTGGAGAGCTCTGATTATTATTAAAGCAGAAAGTCAACATTATTCAGTTGACTGTCTGGCTGTTTATCTGTCCCAAAAACTCTCAGAATCCCAATGCACCACAGTCTTAGACTTACAGACTACACACTTAGACTTACAGCCCATCACAAACTCCTATTTGGCAAAACACTTCTAAATCCAGGGCCTATGAGTAATGAATTCTCATCTTACATTAATTTCTGTATTTTGGCATTGTGCAGAAGAGATAAGACACAATCAAGGCCCCCTAAATGAAAAAAAATCCCAAACCATGAAGTATTTCAGTGGGAGAACTAGACTGCTATTTTGCTTAGCAGATCAGAGGGTATAATCAGCACATGACGCAGTCATGATTTTCAAAGTACAGCTTTGTTGGGTGTGGCTGGGCCCACACAAGAGAGAAAACACAGCACACACCTGACTCCAAGCAGATGAACAGGAAATAGCAACTTTATTTACATGACATGACCATTTATAGAATTCCAACCATGGTCGAGGATTGGGCAGGTGAAGACCAGCCTCTCAACTTCACTGGCTTTCCACCTCGTCAGTCAGATGCTCTCTTCCTCCACTGAAGAATGTAAACTACTTTTGTTTACCAGAGAGAGCGCGTGAGAATTGTTAGACATGAGTCTAAACATCAGAATCTCTGAAGGCAAGGAAATCCAGGGGCAACACAACCTTACTAAAGACGAATGAGATAAATGAGTTAAAATTTACATTTTGTTCATTGGCATACTTAACTACAACACCATGGTTTGAATATTAAACCCACTTATTAACGTCTAGTACAGCTAATTATAATGCTGAGTGGCATTAAACCATAATAATCAAGTAGGATGTTAGAATCACATCCTTTAGTATTACTTTAGCTCTGAAGTTAAGTGTTCTACACCTGGAAATAAACACTTGTTGAGGTCATGTGAGAAAGCACAAGCCTTCTGTGCCTTTTTCCTGATCCTTCTGGGAACCCAAAGTCATGTTCTTATAACAATGCAACATCAACATAAACATTGCTCATTACAATGATTCCAACAGTGTCTGCCTTCCTGCAGTAACAGCAAGGATTAAGTAACAAATATTTTTGTATCCACAGTATATTAATTTACACTTCTATACACACATACCCTCTAATCCTTAAAATAAAAAGAAAGCACTGAGATACTAACAAAATTAACAACAAAACCCTGGAGACCACACTTCTTGGTTTTTTCTCACCTTTTTCACTATCTTCTGTCAAAACTACAAATATAACTATAAAAAACCCTCCATTTACTGGAAAGGATACTGGAAATACTTTTTTAACCTTACACTAACCTATGTGTTTTTGTGCCACATCTATGTTTGTGCTTGAATGAACAACAATTATTTTTAAGAATAACATAAGAGGGCAAGGACCATAATATTCTTTCCATTTTAATTTCTACAATGTATTTGTCCTGTGACAGCAACGGAAAGAAGATGAGATGGGATAATTAAGTGCCAGCTATCCATGGATCAACAGTACCCAGAGTGAGGAGTTACATGTGCCAGTCCAAAAACAATTTGCAGTCAGCACAAGCTTCAGATGCACAGTTCCTCTGGGATCTTCCCATCACAACACAAGAATGGTGCCAGCTCTCCTTCCTCTAGGGGAATCATATACAGGACAGCACAATAGCCATCATTACCTTTTCAAAGTAAAACATAAAGAAAAAACAAAAAGCATAAAAACACTACAGATAAAATATCCATTTTTTATTTGTAAGGTAATACTCAAAAGCAGACATTCATTACACATGCAAAAAAGGCACTGCAGAACAATTAAATTTTTTTCTTCTGTGAGGAAGAGTAAAAAGGCACTTGCACCATGACAGTAAAAGAAACTAGCTGAGCAAATCATGTGTGAAACATTAAATGCAACTGCTTTTTTGAACACACTTTTGTTCCTTTCAATTTATCACCTGATTTAAACATTTAGCTTGTAACATGATCCATTTCACTTTCTTCAGCCCAGCTTTAAAATACAGGCATGCCATATTTCAGCAGTAGGAGCAAAGAAATGCTGTGGAGGTTAGAAAGAAAAGATTTGGTATATGGCTCTCTGTGGAGCATTCCACTGCATTCCTGCTTGCAGGAAGCCGCAAGTACTGCCCAGTATCCCCAAGCCCGTGCTGCGTCTGGGAAAAAAAAAAAAAAAGAAAAAAAAAAGGAAAGAAAAAAAAAAAGGCGGTAGATTCTAGATGCTACAAGCTGACCAAGGCAGCTAAGTCTACATCAGAGCCCTTTAGTATGAATTATGCCAAGGGAACACACACCCTGTACCCTCCCTCCCACTCTGCCATGCTCTTTACATGGATCCTCTGGCACACATGAGGTCCTGAAGCCAAACCTAGAAAAGAGTGTTTGTTGAGGGCTCAAAGTATCCCTCACAGAAATGTATCCTGAAAATGGATACTTGTGACTTTGAAAACACAGAACCATCTTTCCCTAAGGGAAAATCCTGCCATCCAGATTCCACAGGAGCAATTCTCTGTCAACACAGGCTCTTGCCACAAAGTAGAAAGTGTCCCTGCAGTCTTTTTCCTCCAATACATTGTGTTGGATGTGGCTTTTCCCAAGACATTCTATGAGTATGGTTTGTTTACTAAAAGCATAATCAGAGAAGCTCCTCCAATTACTATTTCAACATAGGCATTCCGAATCTAAATGTTCCAATACTTCTCTGCATCCATATTCAACAGAACTACCTAAAGGATACTATATTTTTAAAGAAGAGACAGCCAACAGCACAGTATTCCCAAAGGCAGGCTTTTCAGGAAAAGATATGTGGTAAATAATTAATTTTCCTATGTTAACTTGAGTTCCAGACTAGCGTTTGTGAGCAACAATGCTATGGAAAGGCAACCAAAACTCTAGTTTGTATTCTTGTCCAGTAAGGAGCTTTGCTTTACATGCAAGTACTGTCAGTGAAAGCTTTATCATCTCAGAGATAGAAAAGGTAAAGAACACACAAGTTCAGCAAAATCCCTTCTGTGAAATTCGAAGAAACCAGAAGTCTTTGCTTGGCTACTACTGTTTTTTAATTATTTCCCTCTTTGACAGATAATGGCCCAAACACAGATAGATGCTGAGCACAGATGTCAGATTGCAGCACACAGAATCCTCCAGTATAATCCACCCCACAAATAGTTAAAGATACTGTTTGCTGCTTACCATGCTTTCTTTTTCTGCATTACAGAGGTTTGGCAGGAATAGTGGGGACAATTCTAAACACAGGGAAAGGGCAGCACACTCCTGACAAATCTTCTTTTTAAAATTGATCTTAAGCTCAGCAGTTTAACACATCGAGGTTTCAAAATGTTCATAAAGTGTTACAAATACTACCAGTGTATATTCAGTATTTATGGCTTGAAGTGATTGAGCTTTTACATAGACTAACAACTGTGATCTAATTATTTTTCCATTTCTATTTGTTGCCTCAAAGGTGCTAGCAGATCATAACAAAGAATAGTTCATACAATCAGGAATAAGTTGGCAATAAAGAGAAAATTTTGCAGAAGATAGTTAATTTTCCTGGAAATGGTTAATAAAAATAGACTTTAAAAAAATCTAAAAATCTATTAAGAAACAAACAGCTGTAGCCTCTTCTTTTTTTGGACACTGTCTTAGGGTGACTTTATGATGCTTGTATCCCCAACCGTCTGTTCTTTTGGTGTTGAATATTGAGTTCTGCAGCTTTAAGACTGGTTCCAGGAGTGAAGGGGGAGACAAGAGGTGCAGTTTGTTATCAGAGACTGCACTTACTCCCCCGCATCCTTCACAAAGACTGCTGTCTACAGTGGACAGCAGGAGAGAGCTCTACTTTGCTCTTGGTTAGTTTCTGGCTAGCTGAGGCAGAAAAGCTCCCTGGACTGTGACTTTTTTCCTTTTTCTTGGAATTGTTCGAACCTGCTCTGGACTGAAAACTCAGAGGAGCACCAGGAGCTTGCACCTGTGACTCACTGGGGCCTGGCCTGGGCTACAGCATTTCCCAGCACCAGAGGGACTAAGAACAGATGGAGTGAGCTGGGCTGAAATCCATGAAAGTGACTCTTCTGAATTTGTCATCTCTTCAGAGCAGCTTTAGGAGGTTTTGTTGCTTAGTATTGTTCATTTTTGTGCTGGGAAGTGCTTTGCCTGTCAAAGAAACAGTTTTTTTCGACGTTGCTCCAAGGAAATATTTCCCTGAACCAGTTAGGGGAGGGACTGCTTGAATCTGTTTCCTAAAGGGACCCAATTCAGAGGTTTTCTCCCTAAATTTGCCCTAAACCAGGACAAATACACAATTCATGCCAAACATGAGGCTTGAGAAGTGGAAAAATACTTGTCCTGATTGCATTTTGGTTCTAATTACTCTGTATTGTGGTAAAGCAGTCAGTAGCCATGTTGCTTAAATTCATAATGTCTCTTGGGGGGGAGGCCTTTATTTGCCTCTGGTCCCTAGGCTTTTTGGAGGTTTTAATACCTTTCTGGTCTCTAGGTTTATTTTCCTATCTAGAGACAGGCTCCAGTAGTGTCCCTAACACATAGTTTCTACACTAGAGGGGCAAGGATTAGAATAGCTATCGTGCTGGGCTCACTGATAACAATTTAAAGTTTATAAAGGTACTGGAGTTTGTTCCAGGTATGTATGGTTTATGGTTTCCTCGTCCTATCCTGTGTCCCAGTTCCAACAGCATGTTTTGGGGGTTTATTAGTAATTGCACCCAGTTTATTAGAGGAGGAGCAGGGGATGAGGCTTTTCAGCCTTTCCTTTCCTTCTTCTCCTTTGAATCTGTTAAGTCATTTTTTGAGAATGTCCAGTTTCTGCTGAAAGTCAAGGATACCCCCTTTCTGATATTTCATCTGGTAGGCTTCCTCTACATGGTCTGCAGCCTCTCTAGAATGAGGGCTGAGGAGGAGTTGATGAGACCCCTGACCTAGGAGTAGGCCCAGGCATGGAAAATTCTGAGTGGTGTGAGGAATGGGAGAGAATGAGCCGAACCCTGAAGGAATTTTCTGATTCTCCAGCCTGGGAATTTTCACATGAACAAATTCACAACCCAGATGAGGTGGGGGAATATCTGGAAGAGAAGTGCCATGATGCTTCTAATGAGAAAAAACTCATTCCAATAAGCTGGGCCCTGGCACATGCTTATTGCACACTGCTAGACACTGTAGGGCAGCAAACAGATACCAGGGGGCAGCGAGATAAATCTGACAACACCCTAGTTACTCTGGTTGTAGCTAAACCAAATGGAAAGCCTAAGCGAGCAGCTAAATCAGACAGTGAGCCTATGCCACTGGCAGTTGCTGCAGGAAAGAAGCATACAAGAAAAACTGATTGGCCAGTGGATAATGATGATCTGGGGGAAGGATCCTCAAAGCAGGCTTCTGAAAGTCAGAGCAACTGACACAAGATCAGAAATCACTATTGAGTTCTTTTCCCTGAAAGACCTTTGTGGCCTAAGAAAGGATTACGTCTGACGACCTGATGAATCTATAATTTCGTCTAGTCCATCTTTGGGATGCTGCAGGCAAGGCTATAATTCTGGATGGTACTGAAGCGAGGCATTTGGGATCCCTGTCACATGATCCAGTTATCAACCAAGGAATGATGAGAATGGCTAACCCTCACAATCTCTGGGTATGAGTCCTGGGAAGTATGGCACAAAGATTATCTGTGTGCAGATGATCCCTATATGCAGCAAACCCAATGGAAGACCACAGAACAAGGGATTCAACACTTAAGAGAAATGGCAGTGGCAGAGTGTCTCTTTGAAAGGGAGACTATAAACCCCCCTCCCTTCACTTTACTAAAATTTTGAAATTAAGGGGCTCTCAGGCAAAGATACAGAAGGTAGGAATAACAGTTCTTTACTTATATATATATGTAACAAGGCAAACAAAACACAACAATAACTACAAGATTAACAATAGAGCAGAAAACCCAGTATCCAGTTCTNAATAACTACAAGATTAACAATAGAGCAGAAAACCCAGTATACAGTTCTCTCAGTTGTGGACACCTTTCCCCTGTGGTGCAGTTACTGTCCCAGCTGGCAGGCAGTGCAGGCCAGCTCCCCGTGAGCAGGGAAGAGATGCAGCGATCCCACGTGGCTGCAGGGGCACTGTGGGGATGGCATCTGTGTCCCAGGTGGGAAGGGCGGAGGGGAGATGCTGTTCACGGATCCCGAAACAGTGTCGGTCCCAATGCTGCAAAAGGATGTCTCAAGTTGGCAGAAGATGCAGGAGAGCATCTGAGCAGGGAGGCTGCAGGATCCCACAGCCAAGGAAGGCAGCTCCTGGTATCGGCATGGCAGGGCGAAGTTTTTTCCTAGCGATCGTCTTTTTCCAAGCCAAACAAGCAAGAGAACCAGTGATTCCCAAACCTCTCCTTTAACTGCTGCCTCGATATCACGGTGTTTTCCCTCTTCCTCCCCCCCCCCCCAGCCCCCTTCGAGAGAAACTTACTAGCCACCTGAGCTAGGTGTAGCCAACAGACTCTTAGCATTATAATGGGAAAATTCCACAGAGAAAGGGGAGAGAAAAGGGGAGAG